>LS056976.1:0-11490 GCA_900241095.1 Acartia tonsa
GGACCTATGAGAAGCTACCCTGTAAAGGAGAACCCGATCGGTTCAGCGGTTAGCGAGATCCTTCGCTACAAACAGACAAACAGACAGACATCGTTCTACTTTGTATTACAGATATATTTACTTTTGCGATGTTTAGTGAAACTTTATAATAAAAGTGAGTTACTTATGTTCAGTTATTTAAAGTCCAAATCGAACGCTTTGTTTATGTTAAACTAACATCAAGATTTCCAAATTATGCTTAGTAAATCTTGGGAATAGGTTTTGGGCTATCAGAGGATCAAAAATGCTTTTTTGCACGCTAAAGTTTTTAATTTTACTAAAATTAAATTTAGCATTAATAAATATTATATTAACTTAAGGTATTAAATGCTTGAGAAATATTTTTCCAGTATAACCGATAGTTATCCGTTGGATTAGAACCGGTTCTAATCCAATCTGAAAAGTCACGTTTACCATCTTATTAAAAAATATATAATAAAATAAATGATAAGTTTTATTAGCTTGAGCCTTCGGCCCTTCGGGGCTAACAAAAAATAAACTGTATTTTTAAGTTTTATTATGTTCTTTTCTTTTAGGTTTTTCGCAGTTGACAGCCGAACTGGTCTGTCGGACACATGGTCACTGGGTATAAACAATGTCAACATGGCAGACCAAGGAAAATATCAGTGCCAGGTAGGACAGCTAAAAGCTTAAGAGAATACTTGAATTTAGAGCATAAAATATGACGGTTATATCCAAATTAATAGTTTTAAACAATAAACATAAAAGCTAGAGAAAGAGAAAGCAAAATAAGAAAGAGTAAGATAGAAAGATATATATAGAGAAAGGTTAAAGAGTTGAAAAGAGAGAGTGATAGTACAAGAAGCAAAGAAATATAAAAAGAGGGAAGAGAAAGATTATAACAGAGAAAAACGGTCGGAATGACAGACACGATAACTTGTAAAGTAATCTGGCTGCTAAAGCTTATAAATTTCTCCAATCTTATTATCTATATACCTACCATAAATCTGAAAATTTTTTATCTTAAAATTTATCTTATTCTATTTATAAGACATTTAATATCTATCATAATTATTAATGTACGTTAAATACTATTTTAAATTGTACGTATATCAATATAAATATCTTTTCTAAATAATTAGTTCTTAAAAATTGGTTAGAAGTCCTATGTCCCCTGACTTTTGATTTTGTGCACAAATTAGACATATAAAAACCTTACCGGGAACTATAAGAAACTTCAAATGATAAATGAAAAAAATTATCGGTCAGACAAACAACCTACCCCTGTATTGAAGTATTTCCTATTAGTAATGTTCTCTTCCATTGGACCATTCCCTATTCATTTCTAAATGCACTGACATGGATTTAGTATCTACGCATCTAACCTTCATATAACGTCATTCCACTCCACAGTGACAATGACATTCCACACTTCTCCTCAACAAAGTTGAGGCATTTTTATTTATACTACTAAAACAGAAAACAGTCTTCCTGAAAAATTGTGTATCCTAGCTAGCGTATAAAAAGAATTTACCAGGGGTAAAAAATCATAAAGGAACACAAATCTTTTCTTTAAAAAAAAGTAAGATTTAGGTTCTAATAAACCATCATTTTTATCTAAAGAATCAGATAGGTTAAGGACAATTGTGTTACCTACAATAACCTTGTGAGAAACAAGGCTAGCAACATCCATAATGGCGGAGTTTTAAAAATCAGACATTTGGACTGAAAAACATGAAGATAACATGAAGAAACAGAACGTTATCTAAGTAAATTTGATAAATATTGTGCCTAATTTCCGTAAGAATCAAAATTTGAAAAAGATAATTGTATGGTGTAAAATTTGGTGTCAATCTAGGTAAAAACATGTTTAAATTGGTGTACTGGTAATTATAATACAATTGCTACACTTGTAAATTGTACTTCTCAAACTAAGTTTAAAAACTATAAGATCTTCATTACGGATGGATTGAGCCCTAAGTGTAGAAAAAAAACTCTGCTGAGAAAAAAGATGAATGACAATCAAGTCTGAGAAGAAATCCCAGTAGGGAGAGAAGAGGAGCAAAGAAATGAGGAATCAGACAATCTACATATTGTCATCCTTAGGGACCTCTCTTTCTCAGTCTAACATCAGAGGGACTAGGGATAAGGAAAGTTTGACTATGTTCAGGATTCCAAAGCAAATAGTAGTAGGACAATCTGTCTCTTAATAACTTTGAACGATTTACAAAATGATCAAAAATAAGTGAAAAATTTAAGCACTAAAATTAAATGTGAAACTTCGGTTATCAAGCGAATAAAATACCAAAATGCACCACTAATATGTATAAAGCAAAAAAAACAATACTAAATTGAGTGTTATAACTAAATAGTCTCGGGCTAGTTTAATATTTTAAAAATTTTAAAATAGTTACTTTTTTTAATAAAATTGTACTTTGTGCAAAAAAAATGCTTGGACATAAAAGTTTTTTTGTTGGGTAGTTTATCAATACTATAAAGTTTTTAATTCCCTAATATATCTTATATGGTACAGAATAATTCATATTTCTAAATTGTTTTTTTTTTTCTTACATCCCCTATCTGTCCATCCCTGATAATTTTTCATAAGACCTTGTTATTCTTCTTACACGTGTGTGTGTCATCTTAACATGTATTATTCAGGGTTGTCTCATATCATAATATAATGCTTTAGTTAGTAATTAAATTAGGGTTTGACTTTTTCCATGACAAATGTTTTTTTAAAATCTATGATTTAAAATTGTTAAAGCATATTTCAAGATTCAAAAGTTGAATTTGATTTAATTATTGAACATGATTATTATTTACAAATTTGTATTCTAAGCATGTTTAAGATAGCATATTTTAAAGCATTCATTTTGGAGGTAATTTGCAAATAAATTAAATGACTTTTTTTATAGTTAACAAAAAATATTTTTAACCTGTAATAATATTTTAAAATCTTGTTATTGGGGAAATTATGTTTAATTGTTAATCACAAGCTAGTACAGTAAGTACACAATGAGAATATAATGCACATAATTAAGTGAGAATCTGGGCTGTGCCAATAATACTCTGTATTATCTTGTTGTCCACTCTATCTCTTTGACAGTAATGTCCACTGGGAATAGTTTTACCCTTGTAATGTTGGATTGATGAATACATAATGTCAAGAAATCAAATGGAGTGGTTGGATTGAGTTATGTCCTTTTTACACTTCTTTTACCACATTCTTATGCGGAGAATTATGTTTTACATTTACTAAGTGCCCAATATGCATTTTAAGCAGGGATGAGAGGATATTTGGTTGTAAATTACTGGTATCCAAAGTATTATCAATACATTATCTTATTCATGGACTGAAAAACTCTGGGTACTTTTTAGGTTAATAGTTTTAAAAAGTTTACTTATAAAGGTGCTTTTTGTATGTAGTGTAAAGTAAACTAAAGATAAACTTCAAATGATTAAAATAAACATCTTTTTGAATTCTTGAAAAACTATTTGATATTTGTTGGTTCGTAAGTAACATAAAAAAGAAATAACATTATTCTTAAATACACAACTTCTATTTTCATCAACCAATGTAATGCTAAACTGTGTAAGTAGATTAAAAGAGACTTATATAAAGGCTTTACAGACAGCTATAAATCTTTCCTATGAAATATAAACTTTCCTAATATGAAACTATTACTAAAGATAAATAAATTAAAATATAATATTGCAGCACATAGCTCTGTACATTAAATACAATGGTCTGTTTGCCTCACCATGTGAACTGAATATATAATAGAAAATAAAGAAGAGATATTGCCATTTGGTCAGAGAGAAAATAATACTCTATTACACTTACAGAATTTATAAACACAGGCAACTGTCTGCCAACTATTGAAAACCATTTTATTATTGTTGTCCTTTTTTAAATATAAAACATGTATTTTGTTCGTATATTTTTCTTTGTTTAACCTAATTTCAAGTCTCACAATTTTAGACCCTAAAAATTCTAGGAGAGCGTTATATTTGTGCTTAGAAAGTTAGAGGCTGTTTTTTAATAGCAACTTCAGACCATTTCAGAAAAGTCATCTTCCTTCTAAAACAAAACTATCCTCACCATCTTTCCTTTAAAAAACCTATTGCTAGTTAGAGTTCCAATTATATACTAATAGGATAATTTTGGACTTCAATTTGTTTGTTAGATAATAAAAGATATTAAATACTTAATTTAAGAAATATACCTTTATGTGGTCTATATATGTAAGCAAGCATGTTTGGTATCTCTAATCATATGTGAAGTTATATTTAAAAGGCAGAAGAGATTCTCAAGGGCTCATTTAACTAAAAATTTCTTCACTAGAGTTTACAAAATATTTAGATGTTTAATTTGAACATTAGATTTATCAATTATCTCATTAATTGCCCTTTAAATCTACATGTAATATTGTTGCATTTTAATTTACTTTTTTCGATTCCTTAACTGAAGAAATTTGTGGCAACTTTGCATAAACAAATACTTACCCCACATACAAACAAACATGCATATTATCACATACACATACATACATAGTTGAAAATTGTATTAAGTCAAATTGTGAGAAAATGAAGTTTGGATGAGTCAACACAAAGTTTTGAGAGGATGCAATTAACTGAGTGTGTGTGTGTGCAAGCAATACTCAGGCATGGATATTTTCCTCTTGTGTGCAAGTGGACCAAATTATGGCACCCTTGCAACAAATTATGATTAAATGGGAGTTTATTATTCATTAAAACTTTTGTACTTTCTTAGCATATTTCATCCTGTTTTACAAAGATTTCCCCCCAAAAGTTAAAGTAGGGAATGGGATTGGGGAGGGTGCTTGATTTGTTAGCTTGCTTTATGAATTAGGGTTTTTGCAAAGGCTACCTAAATTTAGTTTGATATCTTTTACTTGGGAAATTTACTCACCATTTATTCATTTATTAAAAACATACATATTTTCATTGTATAGATCATTAAGAAACCTTCTACTTATAACATGTATTGAAAGACTAACTTTCAAATTATAAACAATTTTAAAAATATATTTTTCTTTAAAATTAAAATGAAGTTAAATCTCTATTTAATTTATAGTGTCAGAAGTTGCCCACTTAATGTATAAGAAAGAGTTTAATGGGCTGAAAAGAAACTAGAGAATGAATGAATTGAACAGTACTGACAAGAATATTGGAGAAATTTAGAAAAGAAAAGGATTCTATTCCTATTGTTGTTATTGTTTTGTGTCCAATACAACAAAGATTAATTTTGATAGACTTTGCTGCAGGTATAATAAAAAGATATAATGCAGTATTATAGAAACAAGAACACATATATGCCAATAATCACATGTAAAAGAGTTTTTAAGTAATAAGTATAAATTATTGAAGAGTACAGGACAAAAGCAAACATAGAAAAAAACAATTATTCAGAACTTAATTGTATAACAAATTATTTAAATATGTGACAGTATGTAAAAAATAAATAACAACTAATTTTGTGTTATTTTTATATTGGGTCATAATTGTTTATTAAAATGACTTTGATTGTATTAATATAAGTATTATCTGACAAAACCATATTCTTTGAATTGTATTCTTACTTGGAACTGTGTAGAAGTGTTGTGATGACCCCAGCCAGACATGAAAAGAATCCAAACAAAGACTGGACCAAAACCTTGCGCCAAGTTAAAGATAATCTATTGATACAGATCTTTTGTTGAAGTAAACCACTGTTAGACATTGGCTTTAAGTAGATCACTTTCATAGCAGCGTATAGTGCTTATCAAAATTGACTTCATATAGTACAAATGACCAATGATAGGCCAGTATACAATTTAATTGACCAATGATAAAATGTATAAAATAGTATCGTGTGATTAATATATAGTTTAACTGCTTTGTATGCTATATGTTGCAAATTTTATGATTATGCCAATTATATTCCTTTTTTTAAATTTCATTAACCATTCTATACATTGGTACAAATAATATTGCTAAAATTGATAGCTGTATACAGTGCAACATATAGGTTATACAAAAAGTATATTGTTATTGAATAGAATAAACTTATCTATTTCCTAAAATATTCATATTGAACTGAATGGCAAAGAAATAGAGCTCAACCTAATCCAGAGAAATGTAAATATAATATTTGAATTCTATTCACCACAGCTCCAATATTGTCATATGCAACAAGGAAAAAGGCAAATTACATATATAACTATGAATATTACAATATTATCATATTCATTGTCACTAACTTTTCAAGTAATTCCCAGAAGAACTTGTGTAATCATAAATCATAAGAAAGGTAAAGAAACACATCTTTAGAATGAATCTAGAAAAAAAATAACATAAAAATTTTCAAAACATAAACCAGGCATTTACATATAAAGATATGTTTTAATAGCACAGGGTTTTTAAAAAGCAAGTTTAAATAAGGAAAAAAGGCTTTAAATATTTATGTCTGTCAACCCTGACGTGGTTTATTCTATATTTCAAGCTGTAATTGTTATTTCTTTTAAATAGAATATTAGAAAGGATGGCAATATCCATCAGTAGCGTAGCTCGTTAATTAAACAATTTCTAAAAACAACAATATTATTGACACACTGACAGACAAAGTTGGTTATGGGATGATTCGTTGGTCAACAAATCATTAGATAAAAATCAGTAATTAACATTTACCCGGTTTTAAGACTATACAGGCATAATGACAGACGTAGTAAACTATATACTTGATGCTTATTAATAAAAGGAAAATTCACACAAAACTTTAGCTGCCTTTCTTTAATATCAGACGAGCCAATCACATTTTCTCCATAGCCGTATGGAATGTCTGACGGACAGACAAAGAGAATTATAGAGCAGCTACATTACTTAAATAGATAGTTCTATTGTGGGCAAAGTATTATCTTTAATACCTGGAATCCATTCAGCTTTTATACACCATTATAAATTTCTTTTATATATTTTCTCTTTAATTTATTGCTGCTTTATTTATTAGTCATTGACCAATTTATAAGGAAAATAGAAGAAAAAGCAAATATAAATATAAATAACCTTGAGGTATCTGTACACAGCTTGTTTTTTCATACCTTTTGTATTGGTATTCAAACATAAATAATAGACATAATATCAAGTGCCAATACATTAAGAATACATTTCTTATTAATGGCTTAAAATATAAGATCTTGATTAGTTGGTTCAATATAGCATTAACATTGTAATTAATTATTTTAATCTGCAGGAGGGTTTATTTTATTTGTCATCATTAGGGCTTTACATTAATTTGTTGTACTTTGTCTTATCCTTTGGATGCTTGTTAAGGTGGCTGTAAGATTCTATCAAATGCTTTACTAATGTCAAACCTGTACAAATTAAAAATGTTCTAGTAGTGTCAAAAAAATCCAATATACGATTTACTGGCCTCTTATTATACAAACGATCATAAAATAGGAAAATAACAAATCCAGATTCGGCATAAAACCAGTTTGGAATTATTTTACCGTGTTTTTGCAATGCATTACTGTTGTCAAAAGTTTTTATGTCTATTGTTAACAGACATTGTATTAGCATGAAAGCAAAGCTATTCATTTTATGTCAGGGAACAAAAGCTTATTTATTACTTAACACTTACACTATTCTCTATACATGTGGGATAGTGGTATAATTATAACAGCTCAAATATCAGAGTATATGAAAAAGTAGATTTTTTTCTGTGAGGATATCATAATCTGATGAACTGATAGACTTTTCCACTTAAGAGAAGCTTTATATAGGTCCTGTGGTACAAAACTAGTAGAGTTTAGAAATTTCCTAGATTAATTATAGTCTATGAAAGGGTTAGTTTTTTCTTTCTTAATTCGTCTTACTATAATATAAAAAATAAATATTGTTTAGCTCATTTGATTATCCATTTATTATTGTTGTATAACACTTATCATTTACAATACCAACTATCCCTTCCTGTGACGCATTAAAAAAATTAAAAGAATCAATTTATGTTTTGCCTTTAATATTGCATCTACTGTCGGTTTATTTGTTTGTCATTTAATTTCTAGGTATAGTCCCTTTCATGACAACGCCTCTTCAGGGGCGTAGTGTCGTAATTTCACAGTAGCTTTTGATAGGGTGTTTTAGGTTAGGTTAAGTTAAGTTAGATTATTTGATTGCCCTGCAAGGTAAGGCACTTGGCCACGCAGGGTTAGAGCCCCCTACAGAGGCTAGAAATAGGGGAAAGGCTACTGTGAAAATACGGGAGTTTTTTTTATGGTATAAAAATATCAATTAAACAATAAATATTTTACCATTAACTGCACTTGATCCATTGTTTTTTATTAAGGTAGGGAAAACAGCTGATTTGGTTAAATTCATTACAAATTATTACAGAAATTTTTTATTTAAAAAGGGCTAAAAATATAAAATTTTGAGATATTTTTGTTGCAGATATTGGCAAATAATATATAGATTGTTAATAAAAATAATATTTGTGCATAAGGATATATACAACCCAACACACAAGTATCAAAACACATGATATAGGCCTGGCTATAATGTATGCTTTCACAAACCAGCACAAATAAATGAAACAGTCATAACACTGTTGATTATCAAAATCTAACTTTTTTCTCATAAAAACAAGTATGACAATATCAATAATTGTGAAGCAAAGAAGTAAGCAGTCAAACTGACTTTTAAGCGAGGGTGCTCAGAAATCAAAGTTGATCCTATTTCATATAGCAGCTGAGTAAATCATATCATTTATATATCCACATTTTCAGGATGGATGGACAGAAAGACAGAAATTATAAATTCTAGAGTAGCCTTACTACTAAAAAATACATAGATATAAAAGTAAAAAGGTCAGAAATTTAATTGAATTTGAAATTAATTTAATTAAATGGTTATAAATAAGATACATGACGCTTGTGTACTGCAATATCATATGTATTGTGAGGGTACCTTTATATTGCATTTGTTGCAAAAATTATTGCACTTTGATGAAGCAAATTTTGCAATGGTGCCGTGAAAATTGTAACAGTAATGAGTTGTGCTATATGAGATTTGGACACCAACAACATTTAATAACAGAGATACCTGCAGCTAGACTTGTAATTCTTAGTTTTAGTATTATAACAAGTCTTTCAGCCACATTTTTTGCCATTGATCATTTGGATGTCTAATACTGTTCTTAATAATGTAAATCCGTAATAGGTTTTTAAGGAATAAGACAACTGATGATAAGTTAATGTACAATTCCAACTAAAATTGAACAAAAATTTTCCCTTCTGTAGATTATATATTTTTGGACACATGTCTTTGACCTGGGATACAATAAATAGTAAAATTATGGCAGTTTAATGCTAAAAATAGCTTGGCTTCCTTTTTAAAGATATACAAATATATAGAATTGCTATGCCTTACATTTCAGGGAAAGTTTATTAGGATTTTTAAAATTACATGTCCGAAGACTAAAATTAATTACTGCCATGTAACGAATGAGGCTGTGTATCTATAAATGTGTATGTCTATTGTGCATGTAAAGAAGTGCAAAGGCAGCCATGGCAAAGCTGTGAAAAGAGTTAATTTTCATCTTAATAAACCTTAATACAATTTATCGTAAATAAAAGCCAAGGTCTTCTTCAAAACACTGCACTGTAAATCTGTATCGATCGGTTTCTTTAAATTAAATACATAGTATTGGCTTAATTAACCTGTTTATCACTGTCAAAATTGTAAAAGTTTAAAGAATGTGTTCTCTAATAAAGTGAAACTTGCAGCGGGATAGAATAATTATTCATCCGTACCATCCCCTTTATTTTATCCATTCCACGCAAAGATGAACGTAATGATTAATAAACAAAATCCATAATAGTTTTTTTTGTAATATTTTAATGTCTAGTCAATCTACTTTAGAGATTGCCGTCGGCTTTACCTTGGCCTTCAGGCATATAGCATATCTCATATCTGCGGCAAATAGCATATCTCATAAATCAACCGTACATCTCCAAATCCCCCCCCCCAAAAAAAACTGAGTTAATTATCAAGGGAAAACAGAATAAAATTATCCATGATATTTTTTAGAAACCTAGCGAACATTCAAGTACTCAATGTATATTATTTTAAATTAAGTACTCTAATAAAATACATTTTGAAAAAAATTAGTAAAACACAAGAGTGTTTTCATATTTATTTGCTTTCAAAATAAAATGCATGATTCTAATTCAAAAGTATATTTAACAAAACAGAAAAAAACACCTCGGGGTAAAAAAAACTAGTTTTAATCTTATAATTGTACATTCTATATCCGCGGAAAGCGGTTTATAATACGATGCGAGAAATAACTAATCTCACATCCCAAATCCAGGGATCTAAAGGGATATATCCATGGCCTTTAAATTTTTGCACTTCCCTAGTGATATTACTTAAAATTACCCCTAATGTAGTCTCCAAAGTTATTCCGCCAACAAATATGAAAACTTTTTATAAAGCTTTAAGAACAGGCCAATGCCCCCCCCCCCCTCTCTGACCCAAATCGAACATCTTATCACGTTAACAAGGATAATTATGTCCATAAGTAGCACAAATCAAGAAGTTAAAATTATACTGTATTAAGTTTTGACATAGGAAACGATTTTTTTTGCAATGTAAACATTGGTATTAATATGTTGCTTTGTTTAAACGTTTGTTTATGCATTTTCACTCTATTCATATAAGTGTGTGTTTTATTATTTCATATTGTTTGTTTAAAAAAAAACAAGGATGATATAAAAGCAAAGCTCTAAAATTAGACGTTATGACAAACATACATTAACCCTTGTAGAGTGAAAAGACGTAATTAGCAGAAAAAATTGTATGTAAAATTATTACAAATTGTAAAATGCAGAGTAATGTTTTATGTCATACTAACTTCTTATTGATTATAGTTATACTTCGTCTATTAGATTTTTACCTTGTTGTCCTATGAATCATTATATCAAAATAAGATGAATTGGATGATTATATCTTAGAAATGTTGTTGTCAAAAAAGCTTAAAATGAACATGTTTTGAATGGACCTGGTAACGATTAAAGAGTTGCAACTCTTTCTTAATCATACATAAATGTTACAGGAATTATCATGCCAAGTTTTAAATCAACAAGGATGACAACATCCATAAAAGCGAAGCACTGAAACGGTAGGACAAACGGACATTAACACTTGTATAATGACAGAACTGAATAATCAGAATGCGAATGTATAAGAGTCAAAGCAAAATTGTAAGTAAATTTGTTGAAAAACTGCTTGATACAGGATAATGATTATGGACATACTTACATTTTTAGGACTTAATTATAGAGTTGCTTCGCTTATAATATTGTACTTTTTTGTCCCAGGAATCAGTATACCAAAAATCAGACCAATTGGATAATTAGGTCACATACAAATTTGTTGTTAAAATGTAAAAAAAAATCAACATGTTTAAAATGGACGTACGGACAT
>LS056977.1:0-11489 GCA_900241095.1 Acartia tonsa
CCCGTCTAACCCATGAGTCTATGGGCCAATCAACTAGTGGGTTTAAATATAAATAAAATAATATGTTATCGTTTTCTAAAATTAATGGCACTGTAACTGATTTGCAGAAGTCTGTCCTGTCGCGTTTTTTATCGCCAGACAATGGAACCAAGATCTAAGAAGTCTGTTATGGCTTATTAATTTATCATTTAGTAAACCTATAAAATGATGTTAACCAGCAATAGATTCGTTACTTATAGACATAATTGTACATGTTTGTTTTTGTGAGGCTCATGAAATGCAACATTTATAACAAGTGCTTTGGTCATGTCAATGATTTGGTGATGAACTAAACAAAAATGAGGCTAAAATGATAAAAAAAAAGCAGACCAAGAAGTCAGGGATTTCAAGGGATAAGACAATGGCTGATAAATTAATGCACATCGTTTGGACACTCAACTTAATGAATCAACTAATCAAAACTCATTAAAAACTTTGGAGACTAGTGTTACAAACAGCCCATTGTGGGTAAGAAGGGGAGAAAAAGGGGAAGTGGGTGGTGGTTGGGTGGAAGGATTAATTTTTTGTATCATCATGGGGGATGTGTGTACACCAATCTATCAGCCATTGTCTTATCCCTTTAGATCCTTGAGTTGAAATACTATTTAGGTTTTAAAATCTCTTTGTTTTGTATCAATATTTTAATAAGTAAACCATTTGCCAAATATGTACTGTATGTACATAATCGGACCATGAAGTAACCTTACATCATTTAATTTACATGAAATTTGTAGTACCCACATTTATTTTACATTTTAAGATACTTAATGGAAATAAAAGTGGTAACTTTCTATAACTAAAATAATAATTAAATATTTTTGTAATGGAAAAATTTACACAATAATCATATAATTCAATTTAAATTGAAGTTTGTGCATATTTTTATAATTTGTAATAATATTAACTATTAATAATAACTACACAATCTCTTTTCTTATAGAATATCTGCTAGTCTGATATTTTGTATATGCCGGTGGGGGCGGAGCCGGGGGAGGCGGAGAGTTTGTACTGCTCCCCTTGCTAATATACCCACTTCCCCCGGTACTCGTCATTATCACTCCACTCCCCCCGACACTAGTGCCCATGGAATGACCGCTGGACCCGCAGAGCACCTCACTGCCGCCAATCAAGTTAGCCGTGCTACTTCCACCGATGCCGCTGGTCGCCGACATGCCAATATAACTATTTGAGCTAGTCCGCGCCGAATAGCCACTGCGGTCACGATCTCGTTCGCGGTCAAGCGTCTTGCTGCTGCCTATGTGGCAGCTGCTTTCGATGCGGCTGGAAGAACCGGCACAGCCGCCGCCCTGTCCCATTGACGAGGCAATGTAGGCGGACTGTGAAACACTCTTCAACCTCCTGCGTGGGGGCGGAGGTGGGGCCGGGATGTTGTCGACCGGAGGAATCCATCCTTCGGTTGATATTGGCGCATAGTCTGAAAAATCATTGCTGCGGCGCTCGCCACCGCTGACGTTGCCTGCTGTCACCTTGTCTCGCTCCGGGCTACACCGCTGTAACAGGTCTGGACTCATAGGTCGTCTGAAACAAAATATATATTCTTAATAGCTAATTAATATACTAAGAAAATCAAAGTAGGTATTAATGGGATTTTTCAAGCTGTTCAGAATTTTTAACAATATCATAAAAAGGTAAAAATTTGTTTAACCGATTTTTCCTCTTATATATGTCTGAACAGAGGTCGATTCTTAAAAAACTTTTAGCTCACTGCCTCACTAAAATTAGTGAGGCTCGCTAAAAAAAATGTGAAAAATCCTCCAAAATCGCCAAAAAATATAGGAATTTTCACAAACAAAAATTTAGCGAGCCTTAATAATTTTAGTGAGGCAGTGAGCAAAAAAGTTTTTTAAGAATCCACCTCAGGTCTAATGCATTTCTTAACGGAACGAACAAATCAAACAAATAAACAGCTAGATCTCAAACGATAGAAAACATAAAGACATTCTGTCATTTTTATTATTCAAGTGTGACTGTGAAAATGAAAATTACAGGTTTAAATTACATTTGGAGAAGTATTATGTGCCCCAAGAGAAAAATAAATAAAAGATAATTTCCTATTTTTTTCATTACAGCTTCTTTATGTTTTTTTTTAATATTGCAAAATGTCTCAATGATTTTAAAGAATAAATACCGAAAGGGTTGGTAAAGTAAACGTAAACCAAAAAACTACGACAAAAGAAAAAAATTAAGCATAATAAAATAAAAATTATTGTTAGAAAAGTTGCTCACTGCGATTTAAGCGAGATTTATAAAAGTATATAATATTTTGTACTACTCTTTATTTTAGGGTTACGGATTTTATTGGTTTTATCAGATTTTGTAGATCTGACTTTAGAAAAGCATTTGACTCTACTAATAATTGTACCTTCTTCTTTTCTTGCTAAAATCTACAGAAAGAGGTGTTATTGGCGATGCTGGGCAAGGCGCAGTTGCCGCATTTTCTGCTGCTAACCGCCGAAACTCTGTACTTGGTAAGCTGCGTAGAAATCGTGGCGTTGATGGCGAATGGCATAAACCTGAAAGTAAGACACAATCATTTTTAAACTAAAGAAGAAAACATTTATTTTTTAAAGATGATGATGGTTTAAATAAATATAATAGCTAATAGAATACATTTTTTAAATGTATAGCTTTCTAAAATGCAGGTGGCAAGAAAATTGCTTTAAAACTCAAATTAAGCTTAAGATTAGTGGCACAGACACAGATTCTGTTATAAGAATAAAATGACAGCTTGGAAGATAATTTATCCTAGAAAACAACATTTAACCTAATCGGTCAAAGTTTCATAGATGCTAAAAATAATAACCTGATGCAGTGCTTCTTGGTCTGACGAGGTGGGTAACTTTGTGCCACTGTGAGGACTCTCCACAGCCCCGTGTCAGGTTCTCAAAGGACAGGGATAATGAACTCAGCTTTGGCTTCCCTGTCGAACTACAAAATATAAATTAAGTGAGAAAAAAATACTTTTAACAAGTAATTTTAGAAAAAGCCATTAAAACTTAACATGGGATAGCACCCGAAAAAAGTCAAATTTTTGGCTGTAAAAAATATGCATTATTTTCTCTATCAATAAGAAACTATTGAAGCACGCAGTAGTACAATGAAATAATATTTTTAACATTCTATACATATTGAAGCTTTTTGTATTACCTATAAATAATGATGTCATAATGGCCTATCATTGGTAATTTAGTCAGTGTATTGGCCTATCATTAATCATTTGTATAGAATGACGTCAGATTTTTTATAAGCACTAAAAAGAGCTTCAGTAAATGCTACCTTGAACCATTAGCTTTCAGAGGTTCCTTCTTGTATTGCTTTTCCTTTAATGTTCTTCTTCTCTACAAAAATTAAACAAGGGTGACAACATCAATAAATAGCGAAGTTAAAAAAATTAATGGATGGACGGACAAAGTGACTTAAAGAGCTTATGTTCAGTTGTCATAAATCTGTAATACATAGATAGCTGAAGAAAAAATCACATTTGCGTAATGCGCGCGCGCATAGCGTTATGGACTGACTGACAGATCCTAACGAACGGAGAGACAGTGTGGATTAAAGAGTAGCTTCGCTACTAAAAAATAAATTAAAGTAGAAATAAATTATACAATTATACTTACATAATGTTTAAAAAAACTAAGCAAACTTGTTGTCAAATAATAAAAAGAAAAGTTTAAATTTTTCTTTGAATAATTTGAAGAAAAAAAACTTAGTTTCCTTTTCTCCAACAATTTGTAAAAACAACAAGTTTTTGTTTCCAAAATGTCTTGAAAAGTTATTTGTTTCTTCTATTTAAGAGAAAATGAGAGTTAGAGTGAGTTTGAACAGTGTGTGTGTCTGTGTGTGTGTGTGTCTGTGTGTAGTGTGTGTATGTCTGTCTATGTGGTGTGTGTTAGTGTGGAAATTTAATAAAAAGCCGAAAAGAGTTAGAATTAGATAGATGAATAGATTTATGGTTGGAGAAAAATTTTATTATTTGGGTGAAAAAAAAGTATTTGGATTTTACTACTATTGAATTACTAATAATAATAGTATTTTAAGTAATAAACTTGTATTGCCAAAAATAAATAGATAAGAAGATTATTAAAAAACAAAAGATAGATAGAAAGGTTGACAGAAAGGAAAAAAGCCATTTAAATAGATAGAACGACAGATAAAAATTAGATAATTGGATAGATAGACAGATAAACAGATAGAAATTGAATGATTGGATAGATAGATAGATAGACAGATATATAGTTGTATAGACAAAAAGATAGTTAAAACGATTTATAAGACAGACATATAGAAAAATAGAAAATTGAATAGACAGAAAGTGAGTGAGATTGACTGATAAGTACCTAGAGAGATATACAAGTACATAGATAGATAGATAGATAGACAGATAAATATGTAGATATACAGACAGATTGTGTTAGATAGACAAATGTATAGAAAGATAGTTAGAACGATAGACAGAGATACAGTTATACATATATGTAAATACAAATTAAGAAGTTTGGATAAACAGAAACATAAAAAGATATACATACAAGTACATGGATAGATGATAGTTGGATGGATATATAGCTAGGTAAATAAACACTAACCTCTACAGTCCCCTTCCACCTGGAGATGGCCACCTTGGCTGCCTGGGATCTCTTCACTTTCCTCATCTTGTGCTTGTGGTAGATAATTTCTATTAGGATGAGTCCACTTCCAAACACTATGCCAGCAGCAACCTAGAAAAACAAGGATGACAACATCAATAAAAGCGAAGCTCTAAAACGGTATGACAAACAAACGTTAACACTTGTAGATTGTAAGAACTGAATAAGCAGAATATTGATGCATAAGTCAAAAAAATGTAAACTTTTAAGCTTTTTCATTCTTACATTTTTAGGACCTGATTTTATTTAGATATGCTTTGCTTATAACATTGTACTTTGTGGTAATAGGAGTCAATATTCTAAAAATCATTTTTAAGTAAAAAAAACAACATATTTAAAATTGACATACGGACTTTCTGGTAACGATTATTGAGTTGCTACCAAATAAAGGATTTACTAAAGGCTAACTGGTGTAGGGAATATTTGCATAAAAATGCAGTCGTCAATCTTAAGTAGCAGCCGAAAAAATAGTTTTACAGACGGACACAATAAAAATGCTATATTATTACCTGATTTAAATTTATACTTGGAAAAAAAGTAAATTACAAATATTTTCCTCTGTTTTGGGTTTAGTTATATGTTTGTGTATAATAATAATAATAATAATAATAAAAACAATGCAAATAAACAGGGTGTCCCCCCTCCCAAAAAAAAAAAAAATGTGAACATAATATCCAATTATTCTGAACTAGAGAACTGCTAATACAAATGGCCATAAAATGTATGCAAATCCTTGAAAAGCACCATTTCTTTAAGTAAATTCGAAATTTTTTCCCCCCATATTATATCCAGTTTTCTATGAATATAGATATGTACAATCATCAGATTAAAACCAGTAATTTTAGCCCGTGTCTCGGCATCTCGGGACTAAAAAAGCTGGTTTTAATCTTATAATTGTACATTTTTATATCTGCGAAAGGCTGTTATAATACGATGAGATAAATATTTCATTAACTTAAGACTTAATTTTGAGTGTTAAATGCATTGTTAATGTTTGTTTCATCTTTGATTAACTTAAAAATTTGTGACAATTCAGTCTTAACATCCTGTATATTCAAAACATGAATAATTCAATTCTCTCCTACAGTTTTATCAAACAAATATTTTTCTCAAATTCAAAACTTTTAACTTTTCCTATTTTTTTATTCAAAAAAACTTTGAAATTTCCTGAAAGATTTTCATAAGTAAAGTGTTACTCCTTAAAGATAGAAAATCATTGTTAAAAATTCTATTTAAAAAAGATCGAAATAAAATAAGTGTTTTTCAATAAATAAAATAAAACGACCAAGCTAATATTGCTTGATTCACTTCTACAAGAGTTGCGATTGATGAGTAAATTTTACTTGAAATAAATTTCGGAATGATAAAGTAGACCTTTTCCTTTTAAATTGGGTTGAGAAAGACTTCTAACTGCATGGTTTTTTAAATAAAATAAAAGTTTGATGACTATGCTTGTTCGTATGGCATAACTACCTTTTATGATCTATATAAGTAAGTATACTATAGCTAAAAAAAAGAGGAAAATATAAACTATGAAGATATTCTAAAAAGCAATTAATTGTTCCAAAAAGTGTCATTTAAAACATTAGAAACAAAAAGATAAAATTTAACATATAAAGTCAAATTGCTTTATGTTTTTTAGGTCCAAATTGATATTTTTTCTTGTTACACTTGAACTTACTAATATAAAGGAAGAAAAAGATTTTTTTAGCATTTTAGGATGCTTCTTTGTGTACTAAACACTTTTGTAATTGGATTTCTTACAGGGATCTAAAGGGATAGGACATTTGGCAATCAATTGATGTACATAGCCAATGATATTACACAAAATTACCCTTTCTGTAGATTAAAATTAGCTTTTGAAATGTTTGAACACTCTAGTTAATGATCCAACCAATTAAAATTCCCCAAAGTTGTTGAGCCAATTGATAAGAAAAAGTGATTATTTAAACTTTGAGGACTGGTTTAAAAACAGCTTATTGTCCCCTCTCTCTTTCTGGATTTCTTGATAGTTTGTTTCTCTCTTTATAATGGATGTATAATGTATGAAAGATACATCATTCTTTTTATATGAGTCAGCAGTAGAGATAATCTAGAGACCCACTCTCTAAATCTGCCAATAGGAAAACAATGGAGGAACAACTTAACCTGGTAATATGATTGATTAGCCAGAGTACAGATATTAGTGAAGAAGAGCATTTTTTTTCATTTCATTTGTATAATGAGTTAGTCGCATTATTAGAATTTCCATTTTGAGGTCAGATGGACCATCTAGATATATTATGCCTATTGATTCAGCTCATTAACAAATAAAGTTATTTTGTTCTTCTAAATATTTATCTAAATCTTTTTTTTCTGTAATGGCTTGCAATCTTTTTCGTTGCGTGAAAGCAAAACAGTCAGAAAAATAGTTGAATTTGAACATATCGACAAATTAAGAAAATTCAAGATTTTTTGCACTTTTCCGATTTCAGTTAGAATATATGTTTTAACGGAAATGAAAAAATTAAATATCTGTATAAAATATTAAGGTGGCTTCCCTTAAAGTACGGGGCTAAAACAGCCACCCCCCCCCCAGCCCCTCTCTCCAGTTGAAATAAATTGAAAATAAAGGGGAGGGGAATTTCATGTGGTGGTGTTTTACCTTAGGTTAGGTTATATTAGGTACAGGGTAGCCTTGCAGGGCAAGGGAAACGCAAAAAAGGCCCTTCAGGATTACGACCTTAAGCATGAGTTAGGCATAGAGGAAAAAATATACCCTGCAATTATTTAAAATTTTTTCAAGGATAAGACTGATAGTTGGATTCTGTGCTCGCGAGGCACATTAAGGAAAAGCCTCAATATATTCATTTTTTCCTCCTATATCTGTCCTATCGATATTGAGGAAGAAAAAAGTTATTTTCATTTCCCAATCTTATTTCTCAATGTCCATCTATCTTTTGTACATTGTAATTGTTTGTTGAAAAACTTTTCTATAATTCTAAACATATGTCCGTCCATATGTCCGTCCATTTGTCTGTAAGCTGGACGTCATTGTTGCTTCACGTCCTTTTTTTGGTCCCATTTCTCATTGTTTCCATGCATTTAATTTTTTTCTATATTCCCTTATAGGCGTGTAGAAGGGGGATGTATGGTGGGGTTCAACAAAAATTAAATCGGGAGGACTGCCATTCCCTTTTATCACCCCTTAAACTTGAAGAAATGCAATCCTAAGCAAAACTCTACACACGCATTCAATACTAACACTACTACAAAGAGACTAACAGCCAAAAATACTTTCTGAAAACGAAGGAATGTTCCAGAAATGATATTTCTTTTTTATCCACAATCACCCAAAATAAGATTACAGATAGAAAAAATCAAAAAGAAATGTAAAAGAACATTTATTCGGAAATTTCTCTCTTTATATTTTATATGATTATCTTCACTTAGATTACATACATTTATTGTACGATTATAAAATTAATCTTAGATCTTAATAATTAGTAAAGGAGTGATAGTTAGACAAGGGCAAGTATGTCAATGAGGAGCCCGGCTCTAATAGCCTAGAATTTTGTAGAACATATACTGTTGTGTCATTTTTTATTAAATAACTCTTAATTTTCTGCAATTTAGGTCAGTAATTCAGATTCAAAGATTCAGCAGTCTATCTCATTTAGCAAATCATATTTTTAACGATCGTTAGCCAGATAAGAAATGAAATAAGATACCACGTCAGTGAAATTGCCACCGTAAAATTGTAATTTTATCTACATCTAATAGTTGCTAAGTAAATAGCATAACATGCGGACAGCAAAATAAAAGACCTCAAAAGAGTATCTTTCAGGGTTTACTTCCCTTATTTCTTAGTGTATCATCAAAAGTAGCAAATGTCCTTGTTCGATCTCTATACACAAGAATATATAGAAATTTTACCTATATTCAAGAGTTTTTGGAAACTTTGGCCTTACAAATCTCCTCTGAAACATTCTTGAAATTATTTTTTTGTATGAAATAGTATCAAGAAAAGGAACATTTGGTGCTATTTTAAAATAAACCCCCCAATAAAACTTTTTTTGGGGTCTTTTCTTATTTACAGATTTCCTACTAAAAAACTGAAGTTATCTTACCAGTATAAAAACTCCTCTCATATTCTCCAGCCCGAGTGTGGCAGGTGAGTTGTTATCCTTCTCATTACAACTGTTGTCCTTGTCAGAATTCAGAATCCATTTGTTATCCAAACTCTCCATGTAGCCACCTTAAATAAACAAGGATGACAACAGCCATAAAATCAAAGCTCTGAAATGCGAGAACAAACATTCTACCATGTTGTCCTAAGAATCAGGTTTCCAAAAATCAGATTAATAGGATGATTATATCACATGAAAAATTGTTGTCAAAAAAGTTAAAAATCAACATGTTTGAATTATGGTACATTATGGTAACGATTATAGAGTTGCTACGCTTCCTAAATCATGCAATGTTTAAAATCATTGGACAGATTTTAACATGTCTATAATGACGAAAAGAATTAACCGTTCCGCACGGACCAACCCTAATTATAGAAAAGCTTCTTGAACAGCTATACAAACCCTTTAGAACGTGTAGAAACTATTTCTGAATATATTTCTTTATATAGGCAAATAGAATTGAAAATCCAAAGAAACACGCACACATACGTTTAGCAGATGGACTTCCAATTACTGCATAGATCAACTGGTTTAAAAAATGAAAAGCCACATATTTATAATCCTAATACTAAAGAAAAAAGATATCTCTTTGTATGTCTGTCTGTCTGTCTGTCTGTGTGTACCGAAGGATCTCGTTTATCACTTAACCAATATGGTTCTCATAACAGAAGCTTGATCCTATAAAAAAATGTGACGTATAAACACAAAGACAAACTTGTTGGAGATTATTGTTTCAAAGGTCTCGAGGACCATATAAATTAATTTAATTTGATATGTGAAAGAACAAGAAACTATAATGATAAATAAAAAAAACTCCTTTGAATATATGAAACTAAAGTTTATGATTTTTTTCTTTAGTTTTTGTTGAAAACCTTAAACTTGAACTATCAAGAATAACAATATTTATAAATATAAAATATAAAAATTAGACACAAGTCACAACGACCGGTTACAATTATAAAACAGGAAAATGGAAATCAATAGAACGTTTAGTCGTTTTAATGTAGGTACTTATAACAAAGTGTCTAATTATCCCAGAAATTACAATAAAATATTAAATGAGAAGAAATTCCAAATTCTGTAATTCCAAAAGCAACTGATTTTTGACATATTTACAATAGGCATATTGACCAAGCATATACCAACCACGAAATTAATTCGGAAAAAATCACCAAATCATATGTAATTTTCAGCTGCATTGGGGGTCAACACAAAGTAGAATTGAAGACCTTTACATCTGCCCCCGCCCCCCACCCCATATATTATTTTAGATTTATTTCGCTTGTTGGTTATACCTTATTCCTGGTATTGGCCCTCTGATAATTATTTTACAATTACAGTTTTGCTTGATGAAACTTTTCAAAACATCTTTTTAAATGATTTGAAATCGAAAGGCCAGACAGTATCGGACAGTATGAAGAAAAGCTTCGCTTTCAAAAATATATATTTGATGAATGTTTGAGTTTAAAGTTTTCTTTCTATTCATATTTCATCCTTTCACAAGATGACATCAAAATAAATGTTTAGTTTTAAACTTTTAATACTTTTCTTTTTTACTAACTAATAAAGTTTTTTTTCAAAAGCGCAAATACTCTATAAGTTGATTGGAAAATTTCAATGTAGGGGGATAAGTCACTCAAAAATCAGCCACATGACGTCATAAAAATGAGGGAGATGATAGGATAAGTGGAAAAGAAAATCCCTAAAAAAGAGATGGATAATTCCCCATTTTTATGACGTCATATGGCTGATTTTTGAGACACTTTGTCCAGCTAAACTAATAAAGATTAACTAAAATCCTCAAAGTTTTTAGGCAACGAATGTGCCCCTCCTCCATGACTAAAACTTACTTTCATGAAAGTCCAAGATGGCGAGGGTGATTCTATCAGCCCATGGAGATCCTTTCTGTAGGCCGACGCCATATCCTGAGCGACCAAACAGTTCTCCAGCCGTTATCAGATTACAATCTCTAAAAGAAACAGATTTAGTAAGCAAAGATACAAAAATTGTACAAAAAAATAGATTTAGAATTATGTAGATCACGAAAAAAGAACAATAATATACCATTTATAAGCTTTTATAATATAGCCTTTTTACGTTAAAATGAAAACCCTAACTTAAAAAGCATTTTTGTGCTAATAAAGGAAATATAATTTTCACTCTTTATTTCATAATTATAATAGATTATATTTTCATTTTAATTAGAACTAATTTACATAATCAAAACGAAAAATATGCATTTTTAGTACATTATTTAATCCGAAAATATTAATAATTTATATCCTAATACATAAAAAAGTAAAAGGATGTTTGTTATTCTGTTTGTCTGTCTGTTTGTTTGTCTGCTTTTACCGAAGGATCTCGCTAACCGCTGAACCATTCGGGTTCTCCTTAGGTAGGTCCCGGGAAGGTTTATAACAATTTTGGGGGATGGTACCACCACCCTCCCAAGAGGAATCGCAAAAAATCTAAAGAAGCTGTATCAACTTTTTTTTATAGCTAGCCGGTTCTTTTAGTAAGTAGTAGATGTCAAATTTTTCATAGAATTCAGATATGCAATCGGTTTTTTTGTAGACCTCTTATTTTTTAAGTAATTTAAGTTTTTTAAAAAAAA
>LS056978.1:0-11487 GCA_900241095.1 Acartia tonsa
ATCTAAATTACGATAAATTGGTTTGATCAAACCTTTTGGGGCAAAGCCCCTAGAGGCTAGGGGCGAAGCCGCTAGTAAAGATATAAATCAGATAAACTTTTATATCAAATTTTAAACTGACCCCATTAAAAACAAAAACACTGTCTTATATGTTTAGTTCAAAGTCCAATGAGACGGAAGGACCATTCCTAGTTGTCGAGTAACTACGCTCCTAGCAATCATTGGATGATTTTCCCATAATCTTCCTCTAATATGGCGGCTATGAGTGTATAATAAGATTTTAATAATATACTTAGTAAAAATATTATCAAATATTGACAGAGTTTCAATTAGGAGTAAAACTTTTCAACACAACGTCTATGACTTTCATTAACAGGGATAAGACACTAGGAGGGAGGGAAAATTGGACTGTAATTCATACTAGTTTCCAAAGTTTTATAAACAAGTGTTTGTTGTATTCGTTGGATTACAAATTTTTGATACTTTTAGTTCGAAGAGTTGGTTCAGACTCCTCAACCAATAAGTATGATCTACAAAAGGGGTAATTTTCTTAATCATCATTGGAGATTGTCATTAATTTATCTTCCATTGTTTTATAACTTAAGACTGCTGGCAAGGACACATCAAAACATGTAAAATGTTGTTATTGTTATCAACAAAGAAAAAGACACATAATATTTCTCAATTGGATTTTTGGTAAAACACTTTGCTTTAACTAATATTAGTATTATATCACAAATATTGATTTATTGAAAATTCTTGCATATTCGTTTTATGTTTGTTTTCCTTTAGAGAGAAGCTTCACTGTAGTGAGATTTATACAGGGATCTTAAGGGATAAGACAAAAGACGATAAATTATATATTTTCTTTATATCTGCCGTTGACCTATTCATGTATTTACATGAATATAAGCACTGTTTTTCTTGTAAAAGATTAAATATTTTAAAGATAGGATGTTTTTACCCAAATTACACTGTTCTTAAAGGTTTAAATAACAAATACATAAACTTAAAGCTATACTAAATAATACCATAATTAGTTACTAGATAAATACCTAACAAACTTGCTGGTTTTACTATGGCCATGAACGTTCCTGTTGAATAGTAAATATTTATAACATTCCTTTAAACAATTTCAATAAGTTTACCTATTTATTTTGGTTATTTGAAACCTTTTTATAAATAGGCGAAAGAAAAATCTACCAAACAAAAATGTTATAAACGTTTTACAAAAATTTCGAAAACATTATTACTGGGATGTAAAAAGAAAGTCGGTTAACTATTTAACAAGGATGACAACATCCATAAGTAACGAAGCTCAAAAATTATGGATGGATGAAAAAATGAACTATGTATGTAGATTCGTAGAATATGAAAGTAAAGCCGTCTATGTTGAATAGGAGTTGAGAAAATCATTAAAACTAAAATGTTGGAATCGATCTAGCTCCCCAACCAACTAACGAATCCTAATGAAAATATGAAGACTGAAAACATAATTAGTCCCTAAAAATTTCAGCTCTCTATCTTTTATAGGAGCCGAGAAAATCACGTTTTCCCCTTTCTGTCTCAGACGGACATTTCGAATTATAGAGTAGCTTCGCTACTAAATACATGAAAAAACTTATCATAAATTTTTCTATATATGTTTTTTTCAGCAAAGTTACTCTTTGAATGTGTTAAGATGGATGTCCATTCTGACAAATACATGTCAATATATTTATAACTTCTGTATTACACTTAAATGTTTTTTTCAGTATGTTATTTCAAATTATTACAGACAATTTTCCACGAACATTAAAAATGAAAAATAAAATTTATACTTTAACAAAACTGGTTTTAATGTTATAATTCTAATATCCGAGAAAAGGTGTCTACAATACGCTACGATAAATAACTATTCCTATATGTTATTGCTGTGCTACTTGTGGATATAATTGTCTTTGTTATGTAAACAACAAATTACTGGAATTCATTAAAATGAATAAAATTAACTATGACTTAACACTTTTTTTCTGTAATTTCACTAAAAAATCACTTTTACTATATAAATAAAAATCACAATGCATGGCACAAAATAATTCTTTTCATGGTCCCAGCTTTAGTTATCGTCGACTGAATGGAGGCAAAATGAACATACGTCGACGAACGACGCACGGTAGGACTGTTCTCACACAGAGGGAGTTAACAAAAAAGGCGAGGAAGGGGAGCAAGTCTAGGAGAAGAGGAGCGCTTTAAAAAAGGGGAAGAGTTTGTTAGACAAATTTGTCAAAATATATGGAAGGGGGCAGGGTAAAGGGGAAGAGGTTAAAAAGGTGCTTTTTTGTATCAGCAAATATATCAGTTTCAATATTTTAAAAAATAACTTTATATTACATTTCTAAAAATACACATTATTATTATTAGAAATGAAATTTTTTTATCAATGGGTATGCTAATAGAAAATAAGACAACTTTCTACTCAAAAATAGTTTTAATTTCATTTAGAATTTTTTTTATTCATTGTCATAGCTAAGGGGGTGTTTAGGGGTGTCAACACCATCCAAAAAACTGAAAAAGGAAGGACTGCCTTCCCACTTTTTTCCTTCCTCAATGGTTTCACACTACCCAGGTAAATTACTGTGCACGGCTATTTTAAGCTCATAAATAAGACTTTGGTGGTTTTAGGCTATTTTAAGTATACAGAGCCCCTAGTTGCAAGGGATGTAAATAGGAGGAATAAAAGGCATAAATGGCTTCAACCTAAATTAAAATTCTTTTAAAATTGAAACATTACAAATTTAGCATTTAAGGGGTTGCTTTTTTGAACACGCAATGTATATTCTGTATAGTGCATAAGTTATTAAGGATCACAATGATTTACCACGTATAACATAACTTCCTTCATAATGTAATAAGCTATTGTTGACATTTTGCTAGTTTGTATGCCTATCATGAAAGAAGAAGAGAGTTAGTTAAATTAGGTAATCAAATAATAATAATGCAGTGTGGAGGGGCGGGTGAGATAAAGTTATCACTAAAGGGAAAGTGAACTTGAAATGAACATAAAAGGGAACAGAACAGTGGAAGAGGAGAAGGCAACAGGTGTTTCATTTTCTTTCCCTTTCCCTTTTTACAGTAGGATCGAGGGGTATATGAGGGAAGATTGTAATTTTGTATTGAAAAAAGGAAAATATTAATATTAATATGCTTATTTTTTTGTGAAACATGTTCTATAATACAATGTTTGACTTAGAAATAAGCAATAATCATATGTAATTGTTACAACATAGAATTTAAAGTTAGTTTGATCTAAAAAGATGACTACTTAACATTATTTTTCTCAACATTAGTCAGTTGTTACACCAAATTCTAATAAATTAATGAATCTAGGCATTCAAAAATGGATGGAGAATATACGTGGATATTATGACACTGGAAAAATTGTCGTCAATTTAGCTTTTAACTTGCTAACATGGACATCGTTTATTGGTCAGTTCGTTCATCCAGTAGAAGTCAAGGGGATGGGATAATGGGGGTGGAAGGGGAACTGTTATTTTAACAAGAACATAACTCTGCGGGGATATTCTTTACCAAACATAACCTAACCTTACCAAACATAGCCTAGCCTAGCCTAAGTTAAAAAAAACAAGTTCCTTGTTTAAAATTTATTAAAAAATAAGAAATTTTGGTGGGTTCTGCGCTCGACTAGACACTTTGAGAGAAGCCGCCCTTAAGTGCTTTATTGGTAAATAAAGATTGCAATTTTAATCTAATATTATTCTTGCTGCACTAGTTATGGACATTATCATTCTTGTTTCCTGTAATTTTATTGTTTTATAGAATCATGGAGGGAAGGGACACTGGGAATTGGGAATTTTGTTTGCTGAGATTTAATCCATTATTGTCTTATCCCTGCATTAAAGTATTAAAGACTAATGCCGACAAACCCTTAAACGTTCAACACATATTAAACAATCCTATTTAAGCATACTAAGAGATAAATAATCTAATAAAAGCAACAAAATCCGGATTCCATCAACCCCGCAGGAAAAAATCCCCTGTAGGTATAAATCTACCCGCAGCTTAGAATCGAAACATGCACACTTTTTTGTTAATGGATATTAGAGGAAAACAAAAGAGGACCGGTCCCTATGTCGACTTTCAATTGGGTCCTTATAAATCAACCAATAGCGTCGGGAATAATAACAAGTCAAGTCACTACAAAAGAACAGAAAGCAAATTGCTGGGAAACCAAAAAGGTTCCTAACAGGGAGATCCAGGTAGTTGTCTGGTTATAAATCTATATTTAATGGATATTTCACCAAAGTGCTTCAATCACATAAGAATAAAATCTAGAAACACGAACGTCCATATAAGTATATTTGTCTCACCAAAAATAGTTATATTCCTTCCATATGTCAGTTAGAAGCTTCACTATTATGGAGAACCATAGCGGTTCAGCGGTTAGCGAAATCCTTTGCAACACACTCACAATTAGACAAACATTCTGTTACTTTTAAACAAGGATTGTTTTTTTTTATTTTGTCTTCCAATATAGTTATAAACCTTCCCTATGCCATGGAAATTTTCTCTATTATGGAAACCATAGCGGTTCAGCGGTTAGCGAGATCCTCTACAACACACTCACAGACACACAAGCATCCTGTTACTTTTATATAAGCAATACTAGATACTTTAAGAAAAAGGATATGACTCAACCTTTGTTACAAAATAATAAGTAGCCTCGCTCGCAGTTGGCGAGATCCTTTGCAACACATTCACAGACAGACAGACATCCTGTTACTTTTATATAAAAAATGTTTTTTTTATAATTCTGGTCACTATCCCACATATAAGCATTAAAGCTGCTAAGAATGTAACACTTCATATAAATACATTCATATTCACGTGATTGATGATTCTTTGGACAATACGGGATACAGTGATAGAACAATGGAAATATAAATACATTTATATTCACGTGATTGATGATTCTTTGGACAATACGGGATATAGTGATAGAACAACTAAGATAATTCATGATTCTTTAGACAATAAGGGATACAGTGATAAAACAATGAACATATAAATGTATCCAAATTGGTACTTGAATAATGATTCTAAGGATCAATCCTTACATAAAAGTAACAGGATGTCTGTCTGTGTGTGTGTGTCTGTCTGTATAAGATAAAGGGATATAACAATAGTATTATAAATGTGCAAATGATTTTGGACTTTAAAGGATAAGGGTTAGGGCATTAGAAATATATTCATATGTTAAACACATGGAAAACTTTTTCCAGTATGGATTCGAAACCGATTAATATCCGTTGGATTAGAACATCAGCCATACTAAAAAGTAATGTATACATCGAATTACAGACAATTTTCTACGAACATCAAAACTAAAATCATAAATTAATACCAGTTTTGTTAGCATGGACTTTCGGTCCCTCGGTACCAACAAAACTGGTTTTATTCTTGTAAATTTTCATTTAAATATCCAAGGAAAGGTGTCTATAATACGATGTGTTAAATGACTATTATCAGGGATGAAGGGACATGGCTTTATTTTAGCATGATTAATCATATTTTTGAACAATCAGAAACATTCTTAACACTATAGTATTCATAGGTTTGTTATCTTACAATTAAGCAGAAATATAATTTGATCTTTGCTAGAATCTTTAATTATGCAAGAATTTTATGATTTCCAATAACAATGTAGCATAGGATTATATTTTAGAATTATAAAACGTTCAATTTTAGTTCCAATTTTGTTTAATGAACAAAGATATTTGGTGAAGTGGCGTGCACAAGTTGTTGCCATGGGGTGTTTTTCTTGAGGGGATTAAATGGGGGATGACAGGCCTTCCCACTTTCATTTTTAAAGGGTATGTTGACACCAACTTCCGCACGCTGAAAATACAAAATCATTATTTGTTAACGTTTAAATTGACAACTATATACTTAAAAATCAAGACCATGATTGAGATACTTTATGTCCTTAGAAATACATTTTTTATAATAATTGAGTTAGATCAGGTTTAATTTCTTTATTTTGAGTTTCTTTTTTATTGCTGTTATATTTTCAAAATTTGTCTGGTGTGTATGAGAACCTATTTACAAATTTGAAAGGAATAAAAGAATAATCAAGACTCACCATGGGCATCACAAGTTTGGACAGAGATATACCACTTCAACATAAAATATGCAACTTTTAAATGGATATAAAATGCGTAAAAAATTAGGCTGCTGCAATGTTCCTCATATAATGGTCAGTTCATTAATCCAGTATGAAGTAAGGGAAGGGGATGGAGTAAAGGGAGCGGATGGGAAGTATCGTTATTTTAGCCAGCTGTGAGTTTCACTTTATTAGAGTTCATGAAAATCTGATGCAACATCTGAGTAATGAAATATCATTTACACATATTTTAAAAAAACTACAAAAAATAATATAATAAAAGTAAAGTTTATTACATTGAAATAGAAAT
This sequence comes from Acartia tonsa, assembly GCA_900241095.1. Lineage (NCBI taxonomy): Eukaryota > Metazoa > Arthropoda > Copepoda > Calanoida > Acartiidae > Acartia > Acartia tonsa. The sequence continues at coordinate 6,474 of LS056978.1, forward strand.
GGTGAAAGTTTTTGAATTTAATGTTTCATAGATGTAAGTATAACAGGCAAATTAGTTTTTTAAGGGAACTATATCCCTATCCTCACATTTCAAGATGGTTCCTTTATTTTTAAATAACTGTTTGAGTCATTTATGTTCTTATTGGAACTATTGACTGCGCCTCTAGACTTTTCAAATGCGCTAAGCGTTCTAATCAAGAAAAATACCGCCAAGAAACTAGCTTAAAACTATAACAGGACCAGTGATCTAAATCACTGAGAAGCATAGACTAATCGGTTTAGTGTTTCAAATTTCCATGTATTTCAAGATAGTTCCTTTATTTTTAAATAACTGTTTGAGTCATTTATGTTATTATTGGATCTATTGCCTGCACCTCTACACTTTTCAAATACACTAAATTTTATATCATTAATTAAGATAAAAGACCACCCACCTTAAAAACATGTTTCAGGACCAGTGGGCTAAATTTATATGAACTATGCAGTGGCGTGATGAATAGGGTTTTGATAGGTTTTTTTCTGTCTTAAGATTAAGACCTCGATAACCACTTTTTTTATTACATATTAGTGCGAGGCTGGATGCAAAGTTAATAATAAATTAAAATTTTTAATTTTTATAATATTCTTTAAAATTTTTCTTGAGTTAAAGTCTGACACCACCAAGGATATAGGGATATTAAAATGAATAATATATCTATCTTTCTACTATTTCTAGTAAATAAATATTTATTGTGGATTTTTAGGAACCATGGATTTTTGATTCACTCTAGAAAACAAAATTTAAAACTGATAAAAATGGTCAGTCTACAATATAAAAAAAAACTTAAAAGTGACACATCATAGAAAATCATATATGAGCTGTTAGCTGTACAAAATCTTATAAAATGCCTTTTGTTAATTATTAGACAAATATAAGTGCCATTGTCCTCTCCAACCCTGGAGATCGTGGTAATTAACAGATGCATTAATTTCATTTAGACAAAGAAGAAGGCTTTTGAATTAAAATTTAAGCAATATCCTACTTGTTCATAGGGGACCACACATCCCCTCTACCACTACACACCCAATTTCAGTGCTTTTTTAGGCTAATTAAATCAAAGATGAATTCCGCAGGGTGGAGTTTTATTGATTAAGCTAAATAAAATTTAAACATTTTCTGTAATAAAGTTATTGAGTTGGGTCTGCACTTACTTCTTTTTAATCAGTGATATTGCCCCTGAATATAGTAGACTCTGCGAATAAAAAAATCGTTTTGGAAACAAATTGAAATGTCATTGTATACTATCTCTTTAAAAACCAAACTAGCGACGGTGTACCTAGCATCTAGAGTATCTGTAATAAAAAAAAACATATCAAGACTTAAATCTGAAAATTAAATAGCCTCGAAACCATCACGGACTTATGTGAAGCTTTAATAATATAGAAAAACAAACATTTCAGTAGTTATTGAAATTAACCCTACTTTACTTAACAATACAGAACTACAGACCAACTTATAAGCAGCTTTAAAAAGACGTGCGGAGGTTCAAATAGAATCTAAGGGAATTGCCTAATTTCTTCGCCTTAATTGGGAGGGTTCATTTTTATTCAGTAACTTCTTGGCAAGGTTTTATAATTTATAATCAAAAAACGAAACAACACTTTAATCAAACATTTCAGTGCGTTAAAATAGTTTTATAACCTAACCAGAAAAATTACATTTATTATTTAACAACATTTAGGGTAAAAAACTTAAAAAGACATATTTATAATTTTTTAAAACTATAATTATTCTTTTATTCTATTTTGGGCCAAAAGGATTAGATTAGCTGGGCTTTAAAAGTGTTCCGCTACCTTCTAATATTGTCATCCTTGTTTATTGATGAATGATTTTTACTTGAGTTTTGTTTTTGTTTATCTTAATTTGTAGTAATTATAAAAAAAATAGTTTTGATTTATAAAGTTTTTTTTCCGACAACACTCCTTTACATTAAATAATATTAGAAGATTTTTTTCCCCGTCATAATAGGGCGAGAAAGGGTCTTTATTTTTTTCAAAGCAATGCTTCTGTGCATAAAGTAATGCCTGTCAATCTCTATGTAAAGAATTAACCATCAATTTTGTTTTCTTCACACTTATAAATTAATTATGTTTCTTTAATAATTAAAATTGTTCTAACTAACTCTGATTTAGATTTAATTGCAGACAGCATACATACATACAGAAAATTATTTGCATGTTTAAAAAGTTAACATAATTTTAGAGTAGCTACACTTTTCAAAAAAGCTAACATTTATTATCTACAAATAAAACAATTAAAAAACTGAAACATAGTAGGAAAAACTTAATAAAATATGCCTTAATCTATATATAACCTAATTTAAAATCCTTCACTTACAATAATTCAATATGGACTGACTAACATAGCAATTGCAAAATAAAGTTAACAGTAGAAAGAAAAGCAATGTTTTAGCATATTATCTAATTGCATTGCTTGGATTAAAGGTTAATAAAAGTATTAAGAAACAAGGAAATCAACATCCATAAAAGCTAAAAAATCAAGTAAAATAATATCTAAAATCTAAATAATGTTATACATCCCATAATATGAAGAAGTAAGTTCTATTTGTTGTCGAAAGCATAAGATCTCAGAAAATACTGGTCCATATTATTATTGGATATATTTTTCATGAAAGCTTAATAATCTCATTACATGTAGAAAAGCTACGCTTCTAGCAATAATCAAATTTTAAAACCTAAATGGGTTGGGCTTAGTTAGTATCAATAATTAACAATTAGCTGAAATATCATTTTCTGTTTGTTATGAAATATATAAGAGACCCAAATCGCATTCATAATTTTCAATCTTATTGTGTATTTACTACCGACTGTGCCCCTAACATCTAGGGCTCTTTGCTCGAATGGTAAGAGATGGAAAGAAAAAGAGAATAAAACCATCCTAAAACTTAAATCTAAATGGTGTAATAGCCTAAAACTTTCAAAGGACCTATATGAAGATTCCCAAAAATCAGAAACTTGGTTCAGTAATTATTAAAATCTTAAGACAAACAAACCTTACTAATTTATAAAATAGGATTTCAAAATATTGATGTAATTTTAGATTTTTTAAATTGATTTTAAAATTTCTTTTTTAATGTAATTAAATATACAGTTTATGTTATATAATATATTCAGACCAGAGAAAAGGGATAATGCATTTGAAGAACTAACTTTTTGCATTATAAAATTTTGGACTATATGAATTGGCAAATGATAACGCATTTTGACTATCCAATAATATAAAGTAGTATCGTTTTTTTTGTCTGAGGCTTAAGATGGTAATAATCACTGAACTTATTTAATCCTGATTTTTGGGGAAGCTTTACATAGGTATCGGAATGGTTTTAAGCTACATATTTTTTTTCAATTTAAGCTTTAGGATGGTCTAAGGGTATTTTTCATGATACTCTTCTAACCCCTTTAAATACAGAGCCCCCAAATGATACGGGCGCAGCCGCTAATGCAGTATAGAAATTTTTGGACTGGCTAAAATGTTATCTTCTCCCTGACTGCTAGTTTGAAAGAAGCTGCAAATCACGAGTTCAAATGTTTCCATAGAAATTCTGTTTTGACATTTAACAATTTTTGTGGTTTTCTCAGGGAGGGAATGGGCGGACAATGGACTGTACATTTTACATGGACCCAAAGTGTTAAAAACACCTTATATTATATTTTGGCTCAAAAACCTATGGTACTTTATTGAATTGTTTCTAAACAGGTAGTGTCAAAATTTTCAACTAATTTTAATCTACTGTAGGGATTATTATTGAGAATATAAATAAATTTTTTGTTTATTATTATTTATCTTTTTAAATCCCCTGGTATTTCTCCACTAACAGACTATCAATATCAACATACAATAAAGTAATCTTTCCTACATATTTTTGGGAGAAAGAAAGGAATGTAGATTTACTTAAACTTCATATCTTTCTACAGACGTTTTAATTATTCTAATAATGTATAACGCATAATATACATATATAAATAAAACTTCATAAATATAGAGACCTAGCTGTACCTCAATCTCTGAATCTAAAGGGATAAGACAATAGCCGAAAAATTGATGTACATCCCTAAAAGTCCTAAAAGTTGATAACCAACGAATAAGAAAACGTTATTATAAAACTTTGGGGACTAGTGTAATAAACATCCCATTGTCGCCTCTCTCTCTGACAATTTGACAGTCTAACTATTCCGTCGATAAACAACACAGCTAATGACGAAAAAACAAGCGTTACATGTACTGCATTATACATACATACAGACACTGTGAGGATTCTTAAGCTTCATTGAGCACTCTTTGCATTGCAAACAAAAATCTGTAGGTTCTGCATCAAGGGCTAATTTGCTTTATTGCGGTGCACAAAATTTGAGTAACAGCCACAATTACCTAGTAACACTATTTATGATACTAATGGCTACGCCCCTAGAATCCTCTATGGGCACTGCACTGGTAGGAGAAGGAAAAGTCGACCTCATCCTATTTTAAATTTGAGTTTCAAAAGAGTTTTAAAAATTTTTTTTTGGGGAGAGGGGGGTGAAGACACCCTCTCGAAAAATAATTTAAAACCTTCCCAGGACCTATAAGAAGCTTCACTTAAAGGAGAACAATATTGTAGTAAGAAAGTAGTAGATATGAGAATGATAAACCATGTTCCTGATTACATGCATACCAATATATTACACTTGCCTCTAAGCCTGCAAGTTTCGTGATTTTTTAAATTTGCAAGAGGCATGGACGTACACAGGATTTTGCACAGGGGAAAGGTACATCATGTGACCCCAATGAAACATTTTAGGTTTAAAGGGATAGTTTCATGAAGTGCATTTAACAAGTTTGATTGCAAGCAAAATTTAAAAAATACCATCATATATAATTTTGTATTAAAATAAATATTAATTAATTAGGCCCCACCAAAATAGTCATCATGCTGTTTTTTTGTGAACACAGTACAGCCATATAAGTTGTATATATC
>LS056979.1:0-11487 GCA_900241095.1 Acartia tonsa
GTTATCCTAATAAGATAAAAGTTATGCTTGAAAATTGTTTTAATAGCTATTATTATATGTTGCATTTTTAGATAAACGTGAGAATTGCGTTCAGAATTTGCGTCAGAATTTGCGTCATTTGCGTCATTTCAATTTTCAGATTTTTATTACCCGTCATCCACTCCCAGTGAGCGGTGGTGTAGTGCGTAGACAGAGTGTGTGCGTGTGCTTGTGTGTATGTGTGTGTGTGTGTGTGTGGCTGCAAGGTGTCTTCCCGCCGTTTCACTGCAAGCAAGCTGGGCCCTTCAGGACAATTATTTTCTCATCACAGCACAATGCAAGTCAATTTTCTGTAAAGTTCTATTGTCATTGAACTGTAACTTATAATCTTTGGAACCGGCCTCAATCCTCGAAAATTCTACTTTTATAATTTTATATTATTCCATATTTATCCACCCATAGAGAAAAAAAAATACTACACTTAAACAGTGAAAAAGGAGGCTTTGCTGCAAATATTCTGCCAGTTAGTCGCATATCTTGAATAAGCCAGCAGCAATATGCAGGCAGCTTAGTCAAGAACCTGGACTGTTTTCTAACTTAGCCGGTAGCAAGCAGCCTCCACTCCTATGTATTACCACTTTCTTGCTACTGCAAAAATAAAATAGTATTGGTTCAGCCTTGCCACAACAAACAGCTGATTATTTTCTGTGTTTATTCCCCGAAATTCTTTTGTCTGCTAAAATTAAGTGATTTCTTTCTGTTTGTTATTGTTTTCATTTTAGAAAAATATGGTTATTATCATAACAAAGATATTTAAAAAGTGATTTTAAGTTAGTGTTATTGTTATTTATTATTAATTTTTTTTGTTTGTTTTGATATAATGCGTAATTAATATTATAAAAGGGAAATTATTTAACTATAATTTTTTTTATTATAAAGGGGAAGTAGGTTGTGCTAAAAATCCGTAAAGGTGTGAGTTTTAAGGCCTAAAAACAGTAGTAGAACAATAATATTCACTAAATATGCGTATTCCTTATTGAAAAGAACTATACACAATTTTTTTTAGTTAACATAAATTTTATCGTTCTACTACTGTTTTTATAAGCCTTAAAACTCACACCTTTACGGAATTTTAGCACAACCTAGCTCCCCCTTGCTTATTCATAATATACATATTAATTGATTTTAATTATTGCTATCATGCATTGATTTGGTGATTTATTTTGGACTAGTTATTTATTAGTAACAAAGCTACTTTTTAATTCGAAATATCCGTCTTCTGAAAGAAACTGTACGGGTTGAAGATAATTTTCACGGCTGCTATTTAAGATTTCTAGTACCTATGAACATCTGGTTTATAATTTACTGGCGTTTTTCCTTAAATAAGTAAAAACCCGCCCCCCTTTAATTTAAATTAATAAATAAGGGGAGAGTTTGTAACTATGCATTTTGTAAAGGCTTTTCTTTTGATTTTCTTTCATTATAAGGGGGATTGAACTTTTTTGCTCGCTAGTCACTTTAAGAGCAATCATCACAGCTAAACCATTTATTAGGACCTTTAATAAGGTACGAACTTCGTAAGACCGTTACCGAGATCTTATGGCACCTATTATTTATAGATTGTTTTATTATGAAAAGAATAATTTCCTTTAAAAGGTTTAATCCACTTCCACATCCCCACAATAGCTTAAAACCTGCCCGAAGCTAATATAAAGCTTTCCTAAAGAAAAATTACCCGCAGCATTTTTTAGATCTTACTGATCGAAACCTACTTAGTATACAGGAAATGAAAAGAAATAAAAAGCCTTGTAAAATAAGTAAGAGAAAAAACCAGCATAATGTAAAAACATGTAAAAACATCAATATTCATATAAACATAATACTACTGAATATCTACTCGAGGGAATGGAGAGGACAATGGCAGTAAAATTATTCTACAACCCTTTAGTATCCCTAATAATTTTATGGATACTAGGGGTGGAGTTTATCTACCTAATGCAAATAGGAAGTATTATTTCATCTGATGAAAAACAATTTTGCTTCCAAATTTTCCGAATTGTCTGGCCGAAAAGTTGGAGGGACAATATGTTTTTATATAGTTCATCCAAAGATCCATATTCTATAGAATTTTGGTTATATTATTTAGGAATTTTATTTAAACTCTCGTTTATTGTTTTTGCCTTACTGAAGAACACTTTGTCTTTGTTTTCTTATTCATAATATATTTCTACTTATTCTTATTTTCTTTACTCTTTTATATTTCTTCCTGCGTTTGTATTATTTATTGATCAAAAATTTTCGTTGCTAAAAAGCATTTAATCATCTTTTAATACAATGTTGTAAAACTTTTGTCTGAAGCTAAAGATCTCGGAAATCGCTAATCCGAGGTTTTACTTTTTTTAGGTAAACTTTATAAATGTCTTGGGGTGATTTAGGCCAATTTCCTGACCTCCCCCGCCCTCCCTTAGAGATTGGCGTAGCATCCAGTACTTTTATAATAAATCAAGTACAAATATGTCCATATGCTGTTCTCCAAAAAAACTTGCAATTTATCGTGATAACTGAAATTGAGGTAAATCCCACAATTTTGTTAGAAAATTTGAACGGTTTGTCTTTCTAACCTATTATACTATTTTCAGATAAAAACTAAATCAATCTATAATAGCTTGTCTATAGCTATTACCAACCCAAAAATTGATGAATAAGATATACAACTACAGCTGACATTAAACCTTGTTTAAAAACAAGGCCTACAGAATCATACATATCAGTAAGAAAAAACATTAAAAGTCACCTGTCCAAAGTCTCAACGGGTGATAGTGCCAATTTATTAAAAAAAATACTCGTTACCTCAAACAACAGCCAAGTTATTATCATCAGTGAGCTAAAATGAGTGAAACACCGCCCACAAGCCTCGTCAGTTCCTGGGTTGACCTCAGCAATGAGTTGAGCTCGGGCATGTACGGTCCGGAGGTGGGTAGTGGCAGTGGTGGTCATGGGACCGCTGCTGGTGACCGTCACCCGTCATCTCACACATCATCTCTGCGCACCACGCCTGTCCCATTTGGCAGCGACCAGGTAATTTTTCAATGGATGGTTGATAGTAGGACACCTGCATATGGTAAGGTAAAAATGTTTGATCTTCGGTTGATTGATTGAAGCCATAGTTCCTTTTTGTTTTGACTTTAGTCGTCATGGAGTAGGCTGAGACACTTTCAAGCTCCACGCTCAAGCACATTATGACTTTACACTCTATCTCATGCTCCTCGCCGATTATATGGCAAGTGTCCCAAATTATTCTCCCTATAGGAATGTCGGTATGGTTTATATTTTATAGCAATAGCTACCCAAATATGGGCCCCTTAACAATCGTAATTTAATAAAATGTTTATAGTTTAATTGTATTATTGTACTTACATAACCCATTTTTACAATTGTGGTCAACAATTTGGTTTTAACTAGTTGTAAAACAAGACATTTTTATCTATAAATTTTTTTGAGTATGCTAATTTTAACAAGGACATTATATCCATTCCCATGGCTATTAAAACGTTCCCTTAAACCGAAGTTTATAATTATTATATGGTCTGTTTGTGGCAAATGTCCTACTTTTAAAACAACCTTATGAATAGATATTAACAGTAAATCGAAAAATTCTTTATTTATCAAGTTATCTACTTATTTCAGAATATGCTTTTCAAAAAATTTCTTTGTTAGAAATTCAAATTTAATTTCCTAAGGTTAAACTAAAAGAAATTAGGCCAAATTCTTGCTGCAAAAACGCATTTGAAAAGAAGAGTGATATGTTAGCGCAGTTTTAAGCTTTTTAGGGCATAATCTTCCTACAATTCTTTTATGTTTTCTAGATTTCGACAACTTCTGACGCAATTGAGATCTCCATTTTAGGGAAGCTATCCATAGGTCTTGGGATGGTTTTATGCTTTAATTCTGCCCTTCTCTACCACTTCGAATATAAAGTCCCTAGATGCTAGGGGCGCAGCTGCCAGAATATTTAGGAGATAGTTGCCGCGCTACTTATGGATAACATTGTCACTATTTCGTTAATTTCTTGCTTATTGAAACTAATAAATGTTTACGTATTATTAAACTCAAAATGTACAAATTCTTTGTACAGGAAATGATTTTTAAAATTGATAGGTAGTAATAAAAACACTTGTGAAATGTTTTACAGGTGAAAATCATTCATTGGGCCAGACTTTTTTTGTTAAAAAATTCAAATTTTTATTAAACTTTACATAAACGGATTAAAAGTGTAGGTATACAGTTTTAAAAAAAGAAAAAAAATTCTTTGTTTCAATAAAAAATAGTTTTTAAACTTTTAAGTGCCTTAAACTTTTTCTGGATCAAAATTAAACTAAGACCTATCAGTCAAGTTGTTATTAGATTTTAACTGAACATACAAAAATACATCCTGTAACTTTCAAGTGAATAATTTTAGTTTCTGTTTATTTCTTTTATAAACCTGATTGCTTTAGTTTATTTAACACTAAAAAATCTATTCAATTTATTAAATCTGGGTTTTCATAATTCTAAAACTTTTAAAAACTCCTTTTTAGTACCTATTAAAAACAAATCATTTATATTGCCAATTAATTCTTTTAATTTGACAAAAAAAGAAAGTAATGTCCTGTAGACAGAAACATAAATTAGAAAGTTAAACAAAAGTACATTTTATTATACATACCTCTATCAAGTATTTTTGTCTGGAGCGATTATTTACTTTTCCTCAAAACAGAACAGTGTACTTTAGGTAGGGTTATGCCGGATACTTTTTTGGACGGATATCGTAGATCCGGTTGATTTATAATGCCGGTATCAGGTCGGATATCTGGCCAACACCGAATATCCGGCCAGATAACTGTGTATCCCGCATGATAAATCAGTTGGATATCCGTTATCCGGGTAGTTTATATATCGAATATCCGGTCGAATATTGAAAATGGCCGGACATTCGGCCAAACCGGATATCCGGCCAAACCGGATATCCGGCCCAACCCTAACTTTAGGTAAATATTATATCAAAAGATTTAAACAACTTTAGACTTCCTAATAAAATAGACAAAACAAAGCTTTCTTTACCTATATTTATAAAAGTTGTTTTTCTTGTAGATTAATCGATATATTATTAATACTAGGATGTTGCATCAGATTTTCATGTATTATGATAAAGTAATACTCGTAGCAGGCTAAAACAACGGTGTCTCCATTCACCCCCTTTACCACATCCCCTCCCCTCCTACTGGATTAATAAACTTACTAATAAATGAGGTCCTTATTAGCAAGCTAAATTGACGACACATTTTCATCTGTCAATATATCACGTATATCCTATATCTAATTGAGATTATTTTTATTAGTGAATTTAAATAAGACACCTGCCATAGGAATATAGGTGTGATTTGAGTTAAACACCAAAACATTGCTTTTATTTTTGTTGTATATTCTTCCTATGGCTGTGAAATTAATCATTTGACTAGAAACAAATATATTACTTTCGTCTGATTTTTTTTGTTGGAGGGGGGAAGGAGTCAATCCATTAACTCATTCTTATGATCTAATTTTATTTCAGGACTATATGAGAATGTTGAGGGAAGCACAAAAGGAGACAAGCTGTAGGTGAGTTTGTTTTTAAATTTATTTATTATTATTTAGTCTTTTTAGTGACACTGATAATACCATGAATACTTATTAAGGCCTTTTGACTTTTCCCATAAAGGGTATTCAATTTACATAAGAGGTTACACCCTATGAAATAGTACAAAAAGACAAGCCTACTAATAAGAAGCTTCTCTAAAATGCACGCACAACCCAATTAATCCAATCCATTTAATTTTCATTACAACTTACCTAAGCTTTTTTGGAGGAATAAGAGAAAAATTAACAACAAGCTTAAAGTAAGCTTATTTTAGAAACTACATGCTAGAAATTGACAATCTAAACAATAATTAAAAGCCTAATCTTAAACTAAATGCAAAAAAGTTTTGATCACATTCTTGAAACAATTACTTCTCCATGGAAATTGACTTTTTATGGACAAAATGTTATCATTGCTGGCGACTAGACATTTTTTAGGACGATAATTTTAAGGAAAATAATAGGAGAAAAAGGAAAATAACAGAAAAAATGCGGGAATAAATTCCTGTTTTTCTTTAAGTATTCAAAATGTCCATAAGTAATTTTAATTTTACATAGGTATATATATTTGAAATTAAGTTTTTATCTACAAGGATGACATACAACCATATAAGAAAAAAAGTTTTTAGAAAGAGACTTCACTGCAATTCCTTTAACTAATAAAAAGTATCAGACTCACATTTCCTATTCATTTTACTTTTCCCTAATATAGGAACTAGTATGGCAGGTGTCCCAATTAGATTAAAATACGATACCTAGTCATTCGGAGTAGATGACTTGATTTTCTCTATGATAATTTATAACTAGGGTGTATCCTTTATTTAAAGTATTAAGATTTTTTTGTCTGTAGTGAAGGATCTCGCTAACTACTGAACTGATATGGGGGAGGAGTCAACTTTCCTTCCTCCTGCTTTAGGTGCCCCTAGAGCCGCTAGTTAAACTAAAACAGGACAGATGCATCCCTCTAGTCTAAGGTTAGGTTTTAATGAAGAAGCTCTCGTGGGAGTCATCCTTTCAAATAAGAACACTAAACCAAAAACAAGACATATAATAGTATCTTTATTATTGTCCCTTGATGTTAAGATAAATATACATTTTTTGTCTACACGTGAAGCATTCAACTGTTTTGTTTCTCTTTAACTTTCTGGATAAATATATTATTGAAAGGGATGTATATATGCTTAAAATTACTATAATCTAATACATATATGTAACAATTCCTCAAATAAAGTCCTAAAAATTGTAATTTTTTTATCTTTAAGATGAATTTATTACTTAAATTTAATTCCTTTACATGCAAACTTTACCTACTGATTCTATTTTCTTATACAAAAATGTCAATATTTAGCCCTGTAAATTAGTGCAAAATAACTGTCCTGGCCCAACTATCCAATTCTTGCAAATAAAACACCTGGAACTTAGTTTTAGTAGGACAGCTACTCTATAACTAGTGTAGGTTTATCTAGTCGTATCTAGACTGTATTTCCCTTGATTTTTAACGGATTTTTAGAATTGGTAGGTAATCAAATAGAAGAATACTTTTCTGTGTTTTAAAAATCTTATTAGCTTGATATTTTTGCGCTATATATGGATATGACTATCCTTGTAAACTTGCAATTTGAAAACTTGAATTGCAAAACTTTTTTTTTGCTGTGCAACTCTTAGAAACGTGAAATAAATGGGTTGAACATTTTTTATTATAAGAACATTTTGTTCAATAAGCTTGTGCTTTGTCTTTCTACTAATTGCTAGGAAGAGGTTTGGAAAATAGATTAAAACCATCCTAAGACATTTATAAAGCTTCCCTGACAACTACAAGCCACATGGAGCAGCAATTTCTGAGATTTTTAGCTTCAGACAAAAACTGTACTACTATATACAATAGGATAAGTAGCGGAGCTACCTTAATATCTAGTCTGTCCGTTACTCAATTTAAGTACAATGACTGTACTTGTTCATTGACTAATTTTCAAGCCAAATAATTCAATGTCAAATTCATTGGTTTGTTGAAAATATGCCTAAAAATTCATACATTACAGCTCTTATTTTACCTCTGATGTATTGCAATTAACAACATCACCTATGGGCATAATTGTCCTTGTTTAAAAGAACAATTTAGGTTCAAAATTTGTCCTTTAATTCAACTGCACAATTAAATATTTGTTTATTGTTTTATAAGTTTGTGTGAGATTACGTGCAACGTTTTTATATCCCAAAAATATTTGCGACTGTTCCGTAGAAAAAAAAGGTCAGGCCATAATTTTTCCTTCTGCGTTTTAGGGCCAGTTTTGACGCCATCTCGTAATCTGTGTATGTGTGTGAGTGTGTGTGTGTATGTCTCTGTCTATTAATTGCAAAGAAATACTTAGCATAATTATGCCTTAATGAGTCAATAAGTGTACATTATTTAAAAGGATGTAGAATAAAAAAACCTTTATTGGCAATGAAAATCACGGCCATATGTTTCGCAAAATTCCAGTCTTTTTTTGTAATTATTTTTAATAAATCTGTCAGATAGCCAAACCAACAAATCAATATATAATTTTCTAAGTTTGAAGATATAATTAAACGCATGGATATACCATACTTACCATAAAGCAACGTTATAAAAGAGTTTGCTTTCAATGTTCTAACTTAATTCTATGTATTTTAATTGAAAAAAAGAGTTGGCAGAAAATAGCCTAAAAACATTCTTTGACGTGACCTATTCGATTTTTTCCTAAATGGAGAACTCAATCGGTTCAATGACAAAAAAAAACCTACTACTTTATATAAAAGGATCTTGCATGTTTATGGGTAATGTTTCGTAGCTATGACGTAAGTAGTATGGGAAAATTGGAAAAATAACAAGAACAACTTTGTTCATTTGTAAAGCATAAATAATAATTTTCATGAAATGGCAATTAAAGTCTACAAGTAATATAGCAACAATAGTCAAACCATCTGTTTGATGAAATAAAACTTATTAACTTATATACAATTTTTGTCAAATAGTTGGCTTAATTAGTGTTTAAGAGCTTTAAAATAAAAAATAAACATATTAATTTTGAAGACTCTTATTCTGACTGACGTACTATAGTTATATAGAAATTGGGCTTATATTAATAAGTAATAGAGTAGCTGCATTGCTTTAAAGGGTGCACTGACCAGCTGAAACTATTTTTTTTCTTAATGCAATGTGTTAAATTAGGGTCAACTACCTAAGTGCGTAAATTTTAGTTATTTTCCGCAACTTTTTTACCTACCTATAGCATCCTACGCGTATGTACTTCAGGATATATTATTATTCATGCAAGGAAGTCGGCGTGATATCATCGCATAAAAGAAATAGTTAAAGCGTAGCTACTCCTTAAGCATGATGTTTAGGTATTTAAGGAGACTTCCATATTGTTGCAAAATGTATTATTTTTGTATGTTTGTCTACAAAAGCTATATACCTTCTATTTTAGGCTATTTCATTTTTAAAGGGAAGGTTTTAGGCTATTTTTATCTCACTTACCCCTATGAATACAAAGCTTTTAAATGTTAGGTAGATTCTTTTAGATGCACATTTGAGACTGAAAGTGCTTGTAAATTAAAAAAAACTTTTCATTTATTTGCTGCATTTCTAATGTAAGTTATCGCCCTTGTTGCAGATTTAATTGGCCACACCCACTCGCGGATTTTTTACTCATTTTTATTGCAGATTTTTTGCATGCATCTTTCAGGATACTGTCATTTGCAATAAAAATTCTGATGTATTACTGTTTCCAAATAGTTTAAGGCTATTTTAGTACCCTATTTTATTAAGTAGTACCTAAGCTTTTCTGTCTGGAGCTTAAGATCCTAGTAACTACTGGACCGATTGGGTTCTAGGTTTTTGGAAAGCTTCACATATATACTGTGATTGTTATAGGCTATTATATTTTTGAATTTAAGCCTTGCGGTGGTTTTAAGCTATTTTCTCACAGGAACTCAGAAGAAAGATTAAGTAAACGTTAATTGTCCTATCATTTTCCCCTGTTAACTACTTATTATTTAATTCTAAATATAAAACCAAGCTTGTTTAAAAACTACTTCAATAAAAACAGCTAAAAGAATATTTATATTGGAGTTTTAATTTCAATTGTGCAACAAATGTACATTATATAATACAGGAAACAGGCGTGATAAGAAACTGGAATAAATATTTAAATAAACAAAATGAATATTCTGTAATAACAGCGGTTTTATTATTTGATAATTATATAGTCAACTTCATACAATTTCCAGGCCCTTTTTCGCGGATTTAATTTTGACCAAAATATTTGTATTTTTTTACAGAAGATTTTAAAGTCCTTGCTTCGCTACATGTAGTCATATTTGTCCTTATTTACTGTAGAGAAAAAGCGATATGCGTCACATTCCTAAACAAACTTTTTTCATTCATTCGTGGAATTAAAGTAGAACTAGAGGCATGTAAAAAGTTTGTTTACTAAAGTACTATCAGTTAAAATAAAGCCTCTTCTCCCCATCCCCTGAGGCTGAGGTCAAATAGTCTAAATTTAACCCTAAGACGTTAAATAAGATTCTTTGATAAAGCTTAACTAAATTGGACCATCGCTTTCTAGATCTTTTGCTTCGGACATTAAATGTTACTTAATAGATACATTACTCTTAATGTTACACTATTTTTATATGCATTTTAAAACGACATCAACCTTCTTTCTACTAGATCAATTTTAATTTCACGATTTTGAACTTTTTAAAAATGAGCTAGATTGTTCATTTTTTCCATTGCATTGCGGTATATAGTTTATGGGATATACAATCTACATTGCTTGTTAAAAATAATTCAAATTTTTGCAAAAATCTTCTAAAACTAAAATCTAAAAATCTTTGAAATTTCAATGTTTACATAACTCTTTTCCCCCTAACATATTGTATAACACAAATATCTTTAGTTTTGATATCTAAGATACTCTATAATTCATGCATTTATTTGTACGTCCATATACTGCAATTTTAGCTAAATTGTAAAAACAACAACCCTCCCTATAATTTCTCATAAATTTTTCTAAAAGTTATGTTATGATTTATTATAATTAAACGTTTATTTGACTTTTTTTATTCTAATCGCTGCCTTCTATTTTCCTCTTTGGTTCATATTAATTTGTATTAGGATTGTTATCATCCTTGTTAAATTTTTCACAACTTTTTCTAGAAAGGCAAAAAACTAGATTACATGATACATGTAATCTAGTTTTAAATTATTGTCTTTATTTGTTTTTAAGTTTTGACGCATTTTATTGCCAATGACGGAAATAAGAACTATGTAAAAAAATCTGTTAAAATTCATGACATTGATTAAGTTTTTGTTTAAGCTACGGGTGATAGGCAGGGGACAATGGGCCGTTTTTACACTAGTCTCCAAAGTTTTATAATAATAATTTCTTATTCGTTGGCTTAACAACTTAAGAACTTTAATTGAATTTTGATTGGTTGATTCATTACTTTGAGTGTCTAAACGTTTTAACCACTAATTGTAATCTAATGAAGGGGTAAATTTGTATATCATCATTGGGGATGAACACCAATCTATTTGTCATTGTCTTATCTCTTTAGATCCCTGGGAGATAGGTCAATGAAAGATTAAAGAATCTTTCCATAATAAAAAAATACTGAATTCTCTTTTTATGTAGTTAAACAATATTGTGGTGATTTCAGATTTGTTAAGATTAAGATTATGTACCATCCGTGGGAGTGGAGATTTAAGCTTCATTGTCATTTCCCTGTCTGAAATAAATGTTGATATAGACATACTTTAATTAGACAAAGAATGTGTGATGTACTATTGATGTTATGTCATATCAATGAACAACACATATTGTGAAA
>LS056980.1:0-11486 GCA_900241095.1 Acartia tonsa
AGTGAGAGTGAGAGTGTGAGAGAGAGAAAGAGATGAAAGTATACTTCTGCGTTATTATAGCTGACAGACAGACATGGCTTCTGAAAGAGTTGTTTCACTACTAAAATTTTGCCAGACATTAGCTTAATCAAACGGACACTTTTGTGCATTTTTGCAAATATTTTTGCACTATAAAACTTGCATTTATCAAATTGGATGAAGTTTTGGTGTACTCTGTTTCATTTTAACAATAATCCATAATACAAAGTAGAACGATGTCTGTCTGTCCGTCTGTCTCAAGTTAAGATCTCAGTAACCACCCACCCAAAAATAACTAACATAAAAAAATATGGGTCGACTAACCCCCCACCAAAAAAAAATTCCCCGCCCCCCCCAAAAATTTTTTTTACGTTTTATTTAAAATCTAAAACACGAAAAATTAGGTTGATCAAACCTCTTAAGCCTCTTGAGCCTCTAGAGGCTAGGGGCGAATCTGCTAGTTAATATATAAGTTATTATGTCTGTTTGTCCTTTGTCAGTAATGCTTCTTTCTTTCCTCCTTACCATTTTATTTTATCCATTTTCTCCTTTTCTTTTATTTTAAAATGCTTCATCCTGTTATACATGTACAGTAGTAGGCTTTTTTGTCTGTATCTTAAGATCTCAATAACTACTGAATCGATTGGGTTCTCTATTTTAGGTAAGCTTCACCTAGCTCCTGTGCTGGTTATAGGTTATTTTATTTTCATATTTCAGTCTTTGGATTGTTTTAAGCTATTTTTCTAGCCACTTTGAATACAGAGCCGGTAGATACTAGGAATGCAGCCGCTAGTATCCTATATATTCTTTATAAATGTGCATATGAAGTTAAAATTAATAGAAAATTCACTTATGTTACGCTATGTAAACAAAAAAAAACTTGATTTAAATCATCTTAACTTAGAGGATTATTTTCCTTGTTTTAATGTGTTGTTCATGCTACTCTCGTGTGCATAGTATGGGCCAATGAATTTTTTCCTTCTTGGAAGAATTTAAAAGTGGTGCTACAAAAAAAGTGAAGCTACTCTATAATGAATAGTGCGTATATTGGTGAAAGAAACATTTTTATCTTATATTCAACTAACAGCTGCGCTTTTTAATTATTTCAATTTACAAATTTATGTTCTAAGGTTTTGACAAAAATATATGTTTTTCTTTCTTTTTTCCCTTATTTTGAATATATTTTAATCAGTTTCTCTAGTATTTGACGTTATTGTCTTTATAAATTTCAACATAATAATAATTTGCAAGAATTGTGTCACTCCCCCAAGATATAATGATAATATGTATATTGAAATCAAACTTGCCTTACAACTAAAATATGGAAGTCAAATCTGCCCCGATAATTAAGCTGCTAACAAGGATGACAATATCCATAAGTAGCGAAGAACAAAAAAATCATAGTATGGACAAAAAGACAAAGTGAGTTATAGAGTAGAATTTCAGTTAAATTTCAAATAACGTGGACATCTTTTGAAAAATGAACAACAGAAAGACGGACAAAACAATGTATAGATTAGATTCGCAAATGTCATAGGAGTAAACATTTCAGCTGTCTATCTTAAATAGAAACTGAGAAATCACATTTTCTCAAAGCGTCACGAACACACAGACGGACGGACAAACATACAGAATTGTAGAGGAGCCTCGGTGGTAAAAAAAAAGGTGCTGTCATCTATCGGTAGGGCAACGTTGGCAGTTTTAGGTTTTGGGAATCATAGTTAATATTAATCCCCATAAAAAAAAATAAAACCCCAAATTATTAAACAGTTTCTTCTTGTTGTTCCAAAATAAGCAAAACAAATTTTATGGAAAGCAACATAGAATTTGTGCTGTTTATTTAGCCCAACTAGTATCTCTAAATATAAGGTGACGTACAAAAACCCTGTATTATAGAGTAGCTGCGCTACAGCATTTTGGTGCATTTTCATCCCAATCCTTAAATGCAGTGTAGTAACATGTTAACTTGTTAAGTCTGCAAGCTGTCCAACATTTTCTAAATCTGAGAATTCTTATCTTTTAATAGTATAAATCAATCTTCAGTAGGAAACAGGTCCTCAAAGTGAGCACACATATGTTGACTGAGTTGTGTTTCAGTTTTAAAGCCCAGCCCAAGATATTAAATCATTTTAGTTTTAATTATCTTTTCTTTTATTTAGTAAATAAAAGTCTATTTTATATTTTTACTGCATATATTTTGAATCAGAGTGCTGTAATAACTGTATATCACCACGGTCCCTAATGTTTAAGTATGTTTGTTTTAATATACAAGTAGATTTACAGAAGTGGCGTTGATGCTTGAAAATCTTTATTAAAAGTACACATTAGGCAAATCTTGTACTTTAAGATCAAAAAAATGTTTTTATGAAAAAAATAAACCTCTTATTTGCATGCAATTTTGTAACATGCAATGCAAAAATAATTTATATGATTATGATTTTTAGATTAAAATGGCAAGTTTAAATTTGGATAGAGTTATCAAGATTCAAGATGATTACCAGGGATTAAAGTAAGTTTAACAAACGTAGTGAGTACGCGGCTAGAGAATTTTTGCTTAAAATCATACTTTTTCGCACATTTGTGTTTTGCACTGTAATCTTCTTGGTTATTATTGAGTCTTGCATATTGTACAGATATAAATGAAATATATAGATAATATTTGGGTCTATAAGAATACCATTTTAAATGAGTTTAATTATGTTCATATACTAACCATATTTTCAACAATGATTTAGCTTTAAAAGATATATTATACTCATGCATTATAAGAATTGATAATATAATGATAACAAAACAAAGTCTAAATCCATCCCATGACCTAAGTGAATCTTCGCTGAAAAGAAGAACTCAATCAGTTCATTAGTTATTAAAATATTAAGCTTCAGACTTAAAAACTTTAATACTTTATATAACAGGATTAATCTATTCTCCTTTTCTGTATTAAGTCATAATTTTAAAGAGAGAGAAGCGAATATAAAGCAGAATTACAGACAGATGTACAGAATGAAGGACAAACACTTATATATCATTTATATATAAATTCGTTAGTACCAAAAACTAATTAATTTTTAGGACTGACTTATTTTGTGTTCCCAAGCATTATGAGGACAGCATTGCAAATATTATGATCACCCATGGAACTATTCAAGATAGAATTGAGAAGCTAGCCAGAGATATCTTCTATGATGTTTTTAATGAGGTCAGTAGAAATTAGTTGATTCCATTCCAGCCTAGAAGTTAGAAGCTATACAACGTGTCTCAAAATGTTAGCTGTGTGACGTCATAAAAATAAGAGGAGAAGTGGGAAACCCAGAAATAAATTAGAGATGGATTTAGACATTTTTTTATGACGTCACACGGCTGATTTTTTGGACACTTTGTATAGCTTCTAAAAGTTAGGCTTTCCTGAATCATTTATGTAGGGCTAAGAAACCTTTAACTCCTAAGCTAGCCTGAAAAATTATCTGATAAATTTCACAAATAAACTCTAAAATGGTAACCATAAATATATATATAATATGTATCCTGAATTAAATAAATTTTTATACGTATAGTAAAATCAAAAAAGGACCAATATATGTTTCACAGGCCTGGTAAAGGTCAATAAAACAGGGAGTAACCTTATAGCTTTTTATAACCGGTTTTAATCCAGTGGAAATTAGTTGGAATCGAAACTATAACAAAAATTCATTTTCTATGGGATATAATAGTAATCCTATTCTAAATTCTATAGGCATAAGTTTTCATAAAAACTAATCTTGTTTTACTTTTCAGGGCAAGGAGCCTCTGCATACCATCTGTGTTCTGAAGGGTGGATACAAGTTTTTCTCAGATCTCCTCGACAAGATGAATGGTCTCAACTCTAACCACTCTGATGGTAGTGTTCCGGTAAGAATTTTGAAAATGTTCATATTAAAATCGCCTTATAAATTTTAAACCTTCTGTTAGGATTGTAAAAAGTGCATGAAATGAAAAACAAAAATCGACGGGGGTGTGAGCTTTATAGTTGTGTTATTTTATATAGTTTGGGGGGGATGGACACACTCCTTGGTGTCTAACCAAACATATAATAAGAGGTATGTGAGTTTTCTACCTTGACAATCACCCTTTGTACCTTGTTTAGGGGATGAAGACTCTTTCAAGGGGGGTAGAGGGAGGTAGGAGGGTGGACACATAGGGGAGTGTAACCACCCTCCTCAATTTTGCTAGGGGAATAGATTGAACTGAATATAAAAATATTATAATAAATAATTGTGCAGGTGTCTGTAGACTTTATCCGCCTGAAATCCTACGAGAATGATCAATCCTCTGGAGAAATTAAAATTATTGGCCTGGACAACCTCGAAAGTTTGCATGGTAAATAATTAATATCCACTGGATTAGAACCGGTTCTCAGTCATATTGAAAAATCATGCTTGGCAGACAATTTTCAAAGAAACTAAAATTGAATCATAACTTTAAAACCAGTTTGTTAGTCCCTTAGGGATAACAAAACTGATTTTTCATTTTAATATCCACGGAAAGCTGTCCATGAAACGATGCGATTAATAACTGTTATTGACAATACCTGCCACATTTACCTGTCAAAATATTGTTTCTGGAGAACCTGGAAAGGTTGCATGGTAGATAATTAGTTTTATTCATGATACCTGCCATAACTACCCAATCAGTTATACCAACAAAAGTAGTCATTAGATTGTTGATATTATATCATGTCAGCCATAACCATATTTTATCAAACCCTTGAAATTGAATATCATTAGAATAGCAACAGATTTGACAGGGATACTTAACAGGAATAAGTTCCTTTTAAAATTGTGAACTTTTCAAGTACAAAATATATTATATTTCAGAGGCGGTTTTTTTCATAGTGCCTAGTCGAGCACAGCAACCCCCCCTCCCTCCCCCCCAACTCTACTTATTTTGAAATAGTTTGAAAATAAGGGGTGAGGTTAGATTTTTTTCTATATTTAGTCAGGTTTGGTTAGCATATATTAGGTACTGGTTAGCCATGCAGGGTTGAAGCCATTAGAGACCCACATCCCTACCATCCTATAATTTTCACTTTATTTAAAAAAATAAGGGAACAGGGTAGTTTGAAGGATAGTTTATATCCTCTGATATGATAATAACAAAATATGGGCATGTAAATCTGTATGAAGAATCTATGGCATCTATTAAAAGATCAGTCTTAACATTTGATTTTAACTACATCTTAATGGATGGACGGACAAAGTTAGCTATAGTATTGAAGCCACTTAATTTATCTATTTAGGAAAGAATGTGTTGATTGTAGAGGATATTATTGACACTGGCAAAACTATGAAGAAGCTTCTCAACACTCTCAAGTAAATTACTTTCTAAAGAGTAAATATTTTGACCATATCAATAAAAGCGAAGCAATAACGTAAGAATAAACGACTGACTAATAATATTGTGATAAAAATGAAATTCTTATAATGACGTAGCAGGATGTCTGTCTGTTTGTACCGAAGGATCAAAGGTGAACCGATATGGTTCTCCTTTACAGGGTAGCTTCACATAGTGTGGAGTATCCAATAACCTTATTTTTTTCAGGGTGTGTGTGGAAACATCTTGCAAATATTTCAAATTACATTATTTTCATCTCTTGTTTCTGAATTAAACCGCTTACCATTTTTTTTCTGAAGAGAGGAAGGTACTCCAAAATTGTATCATTATGCTTAGCAACTTAAAATTATTTGGTAAAAAAAACTTAAAACTCAAATTATTAAGTTTTAATTTATATTTGTAAATTATGAATCTAAAATATTAAAAAAATGATTGTATTATTTCAGGAAATACAACCCAAAAAGCGTTAAGGTGAGATTCTCTTTTTATTATTAGCGAAGCAACTCAATAGTTCACTTTGTTTGTATGTCAGTCCTTCAGTCCATAAAGCTATATAGTTTCGAATATGAATTCCCTACTTATGGATGTTATCATCCTTTATTTACGAATTTGGAAGAAAACTTAACAGGACAAAAATTATCGAACAAAACAAATTTTTGTGTGCACGCGCCTTGGTAAAAACCCAAGGACGTGCTATCGATTTTAAATGGGGCAGGTGGTTAAAACGATGACAAAATCTACCCCACCAACCCCTCCCCCAACAAGAATTTTTAAAATCCTATATGAAATTATGAATTATATATTTTATAATATTATCTTAATTTGCCTATTTTGCCTAGGTTGCTTGTCTGTTGAGAAAGAGAACTCCCCTGAGTGACGGCTATGTACCTGACTACGTGGGTTTCGAGATACCAGATAAATTTGTCATTGGATACGCTCTTGATTACAATGAATATTTCAGGTATGGGTAATAAGTTAACCTCGTATTCATTCAAAACCGATTAATATCCGGTGGATTAGAACCGGTTCTCATCCAAACAAAAAAAACTATGTCTAGCATCGTAATATATCCAGTTTTTTACAGCATCTCAGATCTAAAAAATGGTTTCAGTATTATAATTGCTGAAAGCTGTTTATAACACGATGCGAGAAATAACTTTTTTTAAACATTGACATTTTGTGTAAGGTTGCGTGATAAAAATCTAAAATATACATATAAAAATAGATCTTAGGGACGATTTCTCTTGGGTTGTAGTAAACTGACCCAAAATAGTTATAAACCTTTCCAGGACCTATAAGAAGCTACCCTGTTAAGGAGAACCCGATTAAGTTAAGCGGTTAACGAGATCCTTCGGTATAAAAAAACACAGATAGATAGACATCATGTTACATTTTTATAAGGATAAAAAATTAAACCTAAATTCTAATTACAGATATCGAAAGAAAATGACTTATATTTTTTAACATTTACCCAAAAACAGAGAAAACGTGACTATATTTTCAAAAAAACGTTCAGAATTGTGGATTTACCATGTAGCGGGACAAAGTGTCTCAAAAATCAGCCATGCGACGTCATAATAATGAGTGATTATCCATCTCTTTTTTTAGGGGTTTTCTTTCGTACTTCTCCTCTCATTTCCCTCATTTTTATGACGTCATATGGCTAATTTTTTGAGACACTTTGTCCCGCTAATTAACCGTTTACAATACCTTAATGTAATCACTATTTTTTCAGAGACTTGTTGCATATCTGTGTTATAGCTCCATCTGGAATAGAAAAATACAAGATGTAATAATAACAGAGAAGCTTCAAAATATTACATTATTTATCACTTTTAACTGTATTATCCCTCGAACTGACAAGTGGACCACTAAATCCCCCACTTTTAAATTTCTTTATTATTTTGTTATTATTTTTGTTATGCTCTAACTTAATGAGTACCCACTTATCCTAACCTAACCTAACATAAAAAAAAACGAAAAAGATTAGTGGCCAACTTTCAGTCCGATTAAATTGCAAATTTACTTGTTTTATCTATTATGTTGTTTTATCGATTGGATCACAAACGGTTTTGTACCAATAGAAAAAGCGTAAATCGATAAATATTTGTACATGCTATCATTAACCCAAAACCGAAAAAATCATTTTTCATCTTTTAGGTTCAATTATTGTAATTAATGCAATATGTAAAATATTAATGTAATATATTCTAATAAATAACATTTATTATTTTTATGGTCAAACGTTCTTTTTTAGTAGCGAAGCTACTCAATGATTTGAAATGTCCGTCTGAAACGTTTTTGGGAAAGGTGATTTTCTCGGCTCCTTTTCAAGATAGATGAAATTTTCAGGCATTAAATAAGTTCCCATTCTTCATATTTTCACCAATTTTCATAAAGATATGTTAATTACTTGGGGTGCTAGATCGATTCTAGATTTTTAAGTTTTCATGACTTTCTAGACTCCTATTCAAGATATACGGCTGAAATAAATTCAGGGATGAAATAAGTTTACATTTTACGTATTTCCACAAAGTTTCATGAAGATTTACATATTCGTTGTGGTGCTAGATAGATTCCTAGATTTTCACATTATGAATTTGAAAGGTTTCGAGACTTTTTTAGTTTAATCTTTTTTTTTTAAACTCTGCTCAATAGTTCGTTTTACCGGAGATGGATCTTTAAATCATTTCAATAGTGCGCTAAATCGGGGTGCGCAGAATTTAAGCCAATCACAGCGGTGCATTTTACGAAATCATTTTACCCGATTTAGCGCACCATTGAAATGATTTAAAGATCCAGCTCGGATGTCTATCTAAATTTTTTTAGCTTCGCTGCTTATTGATGTTGTCATCCTTGTTTTTTCTTATGCCCTGCCACTGCCTGGCTCTAACCCTGCGCGGCTACTGGTCTTATTGGTAATAGAGTTACTATATTTTCAAAAATTTACCCAATTATGATAATAAGCTCTTTTCAACATGCCATAATCACATATATGAGTTTCCGTTATTAACTAAGTATTAAAATGCTTCGCTTTTAAAAATGCACAAGTGCTAACGAGGAAAAGAAATACATTGGATAGCAATTAAAGAAACATTTAAATGACAAAAATTGTTTCATTAGTGCTGCAGCTTCTCTATAGTTACAGTCTCTTTGGAAACAAAACTGAAATTAATCTTAATTTTCATTTTGCTATCCGCGGAAAGATGTCCATGATTCGATATGAAAAATAACCAATCTTTGAAAATACTTAACTTTTTTATCATTTAAGATCAATTTTACTAAATATATCATTAGATTATCTGTAAATATTTCTAAAAAACAGTTTAGAGAAAGCCCAATCTGTCCCGATTTTGTATCACTTTTAAAAATGCGGTTCCAATTACGTCATATACGTTTCGGGAAAGAAAAAGGGAAGGGGGGAAGAAAATCTCTTCAAAAAAGATGGGAGAAAAGGGAAGATATTTTCTTCCCCCCTACCCTTTTTATATGACGTCACAGGCATCGCACTTTTCAAAAGTGATACAAAATCGGGACAGATTGGGCTTTCTCAACAGTTTACTGTTTTTTGCGTGCTATATTAAAATTGTCAGAGTATTGTTACTGCGCTACTAAAGAATACAAATGCCCTTGTTTGTGAATGCATAGCACACAAATTCCCATAGTGTGGTTTACACTTTAAGAAGAAGAAAATATCTTTGAATTTGTCACAACAAATGGTATTATTGCTTTATTTTGACAATTATTGGTTTCTCCCCTAGCCTCTAGGTAAATCGCTCGAAAAGGTCTCTAAGAACTTTATTTATTCGATTTGCCATTGATTTAGAAATTAAAAGATTTTAGAACGTACCCCCCCCCCCTTGCTCCCCCTCCCTTACCATTATGTTAAACTTTTAAAACACCTTGTATAGCCCCTTCTGTGCCTTCTAACATAAAATCACCAAAAAAAGTTTATTTGTGGTCCACTATCAGTTTGTGGGAAATTATCAATCTAAGAAAATATGGAAGAGGTAGGAGTTATTTATTACACTAGTCCCCGAAGTTTCATTTTCGTTAAATTGACAATTTAGAGGGCTTTCATTGAATTTTTATTGGTTGGTTCATTAAGTTGAGTGTCCAAACGTTTCACCCAAAAAAATTCAATCCACAGAAGGTTTAATTTTGTTTTTCATCATCGGGGATGTACACCAATTAATCGGCTATTGTCTTATCCCTTTAGATCCCATGAAAATATAGAACATTTTAGGCAAAAGATGAGAGTAATTAAATTAAGTTTTTGAAATTCATTTCCTTCCTTATAACTCATTTTTACTTGAGTAATTAAGCAAAGGTTTTTTCAAACAAGGAAGAAATATTGCATAAATATTAGTAAATCCTAAATTTTTCAATTAATAGATTCTTATATACTTTTTAATGTACAAATATGAAATATTAGAATCCTTATGTTTATGTGATAAATTCATTGCTTTCCCTAAAGCTGATTAATTACAACAGACCTCCCAACCTGTAATTATTGTTGAAATAAATTGAAAATAGGGGGTTGGTGTAGCTTTTTTACTTTATGCTTTTTACCTGCTTAAGGGAGCCATAACCCTTCGGGGTAACCCTGTATTCAATATAACCTAACTTTACCTAAAAATATACGATAATCTCTCCCCCCCCCCACTCTCACTGTTTAATTTATTTCAAAAACGGGTAGATTGGAGAGAGGTTAGGTGGTTGCTAGGAGAAAGAATCTGCTAATAATATTGTCCTCTATCTAAATTGATTATTATTTTAATGATTAGCGACATCTTAGCAGACAGACAGACATTCAAAGCTCTCTTATATTATGATTGTGGTCCTATTTATGTCCAAAAAGCGTACGAATATAACTTTAACATTTCTGCATAATTAGTCAATTTAGCCACCATATAACAAGGATAATAACTTTAAAAACAAGCGATAATGTTTAACCGAAATAGTTGCTAATTATCTTCCTTGTCTCGGATAATGAGATGTGTCGATATCATCCACATATTTTCAATGTTCAAAAGTATTTTTGCAGACTTCTTCTTGGTGTTGACTAGAAAGTTTTGTTGTATATTGTAAAATTTCAGATAATTGGCTGACAATTGGTAAAAATAAAATGTAACCATTAAGCTAAAAAATCAATTTGACAAACAGAATTTCTGGTATGGGTCGGTAGAGTTGCTCCGCTTTCCATTTTTATCTGTTACAGAAATAGTCATTTTTTGAAATCGATAGGACAAGTCTAACATGCCTTAATTAACGATAACAGCTAACCGTTACAGAAGACTGACCCTTAAAGTAGAGAGGCTTCGCTTCTAAAGATTATTTTTAAATGAACTTAATCGTGAAGTAGTTCCACTACATACATCATATACGCACTTTTACACACACACACACATATATACACAAAAATACACATACACACAATTATGAAAATTAATATGTAGGTGTTCATTAATTTCCTCATTTCATTATAACCGCACATTATTTCAAATTCAAACAACTTAAAATGAGGGTGTGATTAATAATGCAAAACATTTTTCAAAATTTAGATAAAAAAAATTTTTGGGGGGGATTGATTTTTTTTCTAGGGGCGATTTCTTTTGGAAGGGTAGTTGTACCCTCCCCCCAAATAGTTATAAACCTTCCCGGGACCTATGTGAAGCTACCCTGTTAAGGAGAACACGATCGGTTCAGCGGTTAGCGAGATCCTTCGTTACAAACAAACATACAGACAGACATCGTTCTACTTTGTATTATAGAAGTGCTTACAAATTTCTAATGATTTCATGATGTGATACATGTGCGGAAATGGATGAACACCATGTATACATGTAAGGATTAAAACATTACATACGCAATAGAATCATATAAAATAGATTGGTCAAATCCAAGTCAAAAGGGACAAAAAATCCACTTTGGAGATATCAACAAACAGGAAGACAACATCCATAAAAGGTACAGGGGTAAACCTGAACATTTTCAAGGAGGGTGGGTGGGGAGGGGGGGGGGGGGGCCGACGCCCCGGGGGCGGCCGCCGCCGCGAAAACGAACGTGGGGGCCCCGGGTACTTTACGGGCCAACGG
>LS056981.1:0-11485 GCA_900241095.1 Acartia tonsa
TGAATGTTCAAACGTTTTAACTAATAATTGTAATTTACAGAAAAGGGAATTTTGTGTATCATCATTGGGGAATGGAAGTTGGAATGTACATCAATCGACCATTGTCTTATACTTTTAAAACCTTACATTGTTCCACAGTTTATGTTTATCAGGGCGTAATAATGACATTCCAGCTTTATATATAGTTTTTGTTAGGGCTTGTCAGTGCTGAATTGTCTTAATATAGAAACTTATGTGACACACATAAATTTTTCTTGGTAATACACATTATTTCAAATCCCTTTTTTCATCAAACCATCCGTATAAGCTAGATCTAAATATATATATGTTATATTGCAGCAATGTAAGTAAATAAAAGTAAATTAGAATTTCAAATTTTTATCAGTTTTAAATTTCTGTTAATATCAAGGATGACAACATCCTTAAAACTAAGTCAGACTGTCAGTCAAACAAGTATTGTCAATTATAGAATCATATTGCCTTTTTTACTAAAGAGATGAGATATTATTTAAAACAACGGATAAACAATATACGAAGGATACTTCAAAATATCTTTAGTTGTAATTGAAGAGATGCTACGCTTCTAGCATTGTGCATGATTGTTTTAGGAATCACGAAGTCAAAATCAATATTATCAAACATTGCTATTAATTTCAAAAATATACCAAAAACACAAATTGCATAAGTTTAACGCAACTATTTGCGTCAAAACCATATGTTTGCGTCAACGTCTCCCGTATTTTACGTGCATGTGCGTCACGTGTGTGTATGTGTGTGTGTGTGTGCGTAATGCTTCTAAAGATAGCTCCTATGAAGTACAACCACAAACTTATCATAGTAAGTTATTAGACTTGAAGCCAGCCATATGTTTGGTACACAGCGGTGAATTGGTTAATTTTACATACAATTAGAATAGTGATATCATAAATTAAGAAAACACACAGAAAAAAAATATTGGATGCTGGTTTAAAATGAGGTCTATATTTTTATTGTTGGTAAGAATTCTTTTTTTCTAAATAAATGTTAAATTTTATTAAAAGCGCAGCTTTTCTATAATTAGAATGATTTTGTACGTTCATCTGTCAGTCCGAAAGTCCATATGTATGAAACGGATATATCTGGTTGGTATTTTAGTCATGTTAGAATCTTTCGATCTATTGATTACCAACTTTTCTTTTATAAATAGGTAAACTTTAGAAAGCTTAGAAACTTTACAAAAAATCCGAAGCGTTAATTTAAATAATAACTGAATTTTTTCTTGAGTTATTATAGTTATTTTATTTTTGAAATAGTGATTCTCAAGAGAATTGAGCCTAAAATCGTAATCGTAGCATCTTTACATTTAATTCTTAATGTTTTAAAATGTAAATATGTCCATTCAAAATATAATCCTCCAATCTCAATCTTAGTGTAATTGAATATAAATCTTATAAGAGACGTACATATTTTCGGTGCACCCCCCTCCTCCCTTTGAAAAAAACCTGTGTACAAAAAACCTGATATTTGATTTGTTAACTAAGCTTCGGTTTTGCTAATGCTGCCATCCTTTCTAATATTATAATGTGTTAAAAAGTGAATCTAATGTTGAATTTTATGTGGTTACATGCGGTTGGTTTTTTTACTTGTTGTTTGAAGCTTAGCCACTCTATGACTGTATATTACAAACGTCTGTGAGTCCGTCAGTTTACTGGATGTTTTTTTCTAAGCATAATTTTCTCTACTGCTATTCAAGATAAGGTTTCAATTTTCTTGTTAAGTTTCTCGAATCTATTCTACATTTTAATTAATCCGTCCTTCTGAAAATTTGTTACTTTTTGTGATACATCTAGGAACACTTAAGGTAGAAGTCGACCCGCCCCTCTCCCCAGTTCAGTTAAAGTTTAAAGTTTTTTTTTCAAGCGGCGATTTCTTTTCGGATGGTGAAGATACCCACACCTAAATTAGGTATAGACCTTACCTGGACCTATCAGAAGCTTCACTGTAACGGAGAACCATATCGGTTCAGCGGTTAGCAAGATCCTTTGCTACAGAGAAAAAAGCCTACTACTATATATAATAGGATGCATAATAAGTTTCATATGTATTAGTTTAGATTTTACAATCTCAAATGGCTGATTTAAATGGTCTAGTTTCTGTGCAAAATATACTTTGAAGTGCAGCTATTTTTAAGTTTCAAGAAGTGAGGGGACATTAAGCTGTTTTAAAACTTGGCCCAAAAGTTTTATAATAACGTTTTCTTATTCGTTTGCCAACTTTCGGGACTATTTTTGAATTTTGATTGGCTGGTTAAGTTAAATGTCCAAAAGGGTAATACTGAAAAGATAATTTTATTCATATTTTTTTTGGGGTATTAGAATGTAGCCTGTAACAGAATCATTCTTATTTTTTACCCTGAAATTGATATTTAATTAGTATGATGGATAAGTTTAACATAAAATGAAAGTATGTTTTATATATGTATGCTTCTACCTAAAGTTTTCCCCAGATATTATTAATCTTAGAAATTTAAGTGTTTGGTGGTAGCCCCTTCCCCCCTCATTTTTGTGAAAACCCTAAATGGTTGAGCGCAGCCATACGAGAAATAAAGTACAAACAATAAAAGTTAATTATGGATATTTTCATACAATAGTTGAACGTTTAATAATCTACATATGTTTTATGGCTTTTAAATACATTTTTACGACATCAAAGTACAAATACGAAACTAATAAAGTAAAGCTTTGTTAATTCATAAAGAAATTTCAAGCCATTTGCAAGAGGGTTTGCATCCAGGGACCTAAAGGGATAAGACAATTACCGATAAATTGGAGTATATTCCCAATGATGAAACTTAAAATTACCCTTCTCTTACTATTGTGGTTAAAACGTTTAAATACTTAGTCAACCAACCAATCGAAATTCGACAAACTATGAATTTCAGTATGCACTTACATTGCATTCTGGTTCAGAAAGATTTAATTCAGTGTGGAAATAAATCGGATTTGGAACCATACAGGAAAAAATACCGAAATCAACCTAAAAAACACTTCGTTTCCTGGAAAATACACTTCTATAAACCTCACTAAAATAAGTTTTTAGATCTATGACCTCTATGATCTACAAAAAGAGATATAAAACAAGTGGATATTGTGCCATTATAATTTTATCGTCATTATAGGTTGCTAAATTAGTCCTCATATATTGGTCCATTCGTTCATGAAGGGTCCATGGTCAAGGGAGGGGTTGAATGGTATCGTTGAAATTACTGGGAGAATCAATTTATCAGGGTATTCAAGAATCTGTCAAAATATCCATGCATTCTATAACTATAAAGAAGCTAAAAAAGAGGATGATATATAAACTAAAGATGATTTCAGTGACTTAAAGAAATTGTCAAGGTCTAAATTATTTATAGACTAAACGATTATCAAAATATTGGACGTGCAAAAGGTTTTGACAGAGGGCTGGGGTGTAAAAATATAAGTGATAAAAGATAGGTCCTTCCAATATTAGGTAGGGTGTTAACAAAATTACCCCTTTGCTTAGAAAATCCCATTTACACCATACAGTTTCAAATTATAGAGTAGCTTCCTAATTAGTTTAGTTTTGTGTTTTGCTGCTGATCGTGTTGTCCTTGTTTAAATTAAGGTGTATGATTTTTAAAAATCAGTTTCAGCTCATCACCCAATCAACAAAGAAACTCTGATATATATCTATTTCCTGAATGTATGATGCTGCACATTTTTGTGTGGTTTTCAAATCAGTATCAAAATCTGTCCCACAAATGATAATTCTAGTTTTTAGAAGCACAGCTACTTTATGATTACTTATCTCTCTCTCCAAATTGTGTGAACTTTTATCTTAATATGTAAATTAATAAGGCTTTTTTGTCTGTAGCTTAAGACTTCCTTAACTACTGTACCTATTTAGTCCTCCTTTTCAATCTAAATATATTGCCTTAGACTGCTTTATTTTAAGATTTAAGTCTTAGTGATGGTTTTAAACTATTTTTTTTGTCTTTCCCTTTTTATTTCATAGTATCTAGATGCTAGGGGCACAGCCGCTGGTTTTGTTAAAAGGGAATTTTAATAGAGAATAATGAAAATACAGTAATAAAGTTAATATAACAACATTTAACAATATCTTGAAGTTACAAAGTTACAAAAATTTGGTGTAAATTATCTCAAAATTACTTACTTAATAATCAAAATGTTGAAATAAATCCACAGTTGTAATAATAATAATAGAGTAATATTTCTAAATTTGTACCTATTTGTTCAAGGAGTAATCATGCAAAGTTTAAAATAATTAATGCAATTCCTAAAATACTTAAATTGATAATAGCTATCCGTTCAAGACGGACGGATCGACACTAAATGTAGAAAGGGTTTGCTTGTAATAATATATGTATTTTGTATAACAAGCCCTCTTTTGTTTAGCAACATCATTAATAAAAACATCTTCCTATAAGAGTAGGGTTGCAGGCGTATGTGGATAGCTTAATGGCCGATGAATTGATGTACATCCAAAATGATGATACACAAAATATCCCATTCTGTATATTATAATTAGTTGTTGAACCGTTTGTACACTAAACTAAAAGAACCAATCAATCAAAATTTAATAAAAGACCCCAAAATTATTAAGCCAACAAAAAAGAAAAAAGACTTTGGGGACTAGTGCAATAAACAGCCCAATGCCCCCTCCCTCCCTGGGTTGCAGGCGTGCAGAAATAGGACATTGGACAATAATCAAATCTTCTCTTTAAATAATTGTGAATGCCTTCAAATAGTAAAAATTTGATAAAAGAAAAGTTTGCTTCTTTAAAATAGGCGAAAGATCAAATATTCGCAATATAATTACCTCCCTCCCTTTCTCTCTGAGGTCTATGCAGGGAGGGAGGGGACATTGGGCTCTTTATTACACTAGTCCCCAAAGTTTTATAATAACATATTCTTATTCGTTGGCATAACAACTTTGGGGACTTTTATTGAAATTTGAATGGTTGGTCCATTTAGCTCAGTGTCTAAATATTTCAACAACTAATTTTATTCTTCAGAAGGGTAATTTTGTGTATCATCATTGTGGAATGGGGATATACATCAATTTATCGGCAATTGTCTTATCTCTTTATATCTCTGGGTCTATGGCATATCAAATGGTTTTCTAATTACTAATTCTTGTCATTAAATGAAGTTCTGTTTATACTGCTGATTAACTGTCTGTCATTGTTAATTGCTGCGCTAAATTTGCACATTTGTAAGCAAAACTTTTCTAAATATTGATGTGTCGGGTAAGTACGTCTGATATGTAATAATTTAATCTATTTCAAACCCAATGCGAGGGAATTCCTTTAATAACACTTATTTAAAAAAAATAGGCAGCATTATTTGCAATGACCAATATTCAATTAAACATGATAATTTTTTAACGCATTCTTGCACAAAAGACCAATTGATTTTATTTGGTTTTTATATTACTAGGACTAAAAGTACACTTGTATAAAGCGTATCATATTTATAAATAAGTCTTATAAATGTAAGTACGTCTATACATGTTTGTTCTAATGTCAGATTTGTTTAGCTTCGCTACATTTGCATAAGAGCAGCATTGTTTCTTTATAAATTAACTCATCATGTAGATGAGTGAACATACAAACCAGATTAAAAAGTGAATTTCATATATTTCCCCCTCTAACAAACACAGCTACCCCATAATTAAGTATGTCCAGGGGCCCATAAAAACCAGATTTATTGAATTGAATGGAAACTTACACCACGTCTTAACACGCAAACGTATTATTCTTAAGAATAAAGAGTTTGTTTTTCAAAAATGTGTTGATATCATGTAAGAATCCTGAATTTTTTTTTAATTTTGATTTTGTTTTTGGCTTTTTTTAACGTTTAGAATTAGCTTACTTGAGAAAATACCTTGATTTGTAGATTACTATTTAGAATGATTTCTTAAAAGAAGATTAACTGTTTTACCTTTATTTTATTACCAAAATTAGTTTACAAAAATCTTTTATTTACAGTTTCATAAGAATATTTAAAATCAGGGCTCGACAGCCTCGCTTCGCCTGTAAGCCTCAGGAGAATCATCCTTTCAAAATTTAAAATGAGATGAATGAAAGTCTAAACCTCACCTAAAAATGGCATCCCTCTTCAAAGCACCCAAACGGGTTTAAATTTTAGGCTTAACCAAAGCTGCAGGGCAATGGTTAAAATATTCAAATATGAAAGTAAAATCTGATTTCTATTACCATTGATCGAATACTATCATAAAATATTGATATTTATAGACTTTTCAAAATAATTTCAAAGTTAAAAATATAAAATTAGAATAAAAGAAAGTTTAAAATAGATATTTAACATTTTCTTTTACACTGAAAATCCTCTTTTTGGAAATTGCAATTTCATTAGTTTATTTGAAGGAAAGGCTACGCACTATAGAATACTTTTTGTTACTCTAAAATTCAAATTTAATGCCCATACTTTGTTAATATACTCGTGGCTACGATTCTAGAGGTTTCTAGGGGTACTTGAGAAAGCTTTATTGGTAGCAGAAGAGAGAGGATTTTTTTCTAGTGGATATATTTTTTGAAGGGTTTTGGTCTCCACAAACCATCACTGGACTTATAATGAGCTTCACTGTAAAGGAGAACCTGATTAGTTCAGCGGTTAAGGATATTCTTTGGTAAAGACACACAAACAGACAGAAAACATCCTGTTTTTTTTAAAATAGGGATAGCTTGTCTAATTTCTCTATCTATCTATCTATCTACCTATCTTTATAATTTTGATCTAATTTCATGGTAATATTGTAAATGTTATATGAACATTATATTAACCTAGATTTACCTCGCATAGAGGGACAATTTATCAGAAAAAAAAATATTTTCGAGACTTTTGAATTCAAATTAATAATGTGTATAACTCTGATTAAATAGTAGCAATTTATAAATCACGAGAAACTCAACAATTTTTATTCAAAGCATTTTTATGGCAGATGCTTATACTTGTCAATGATTTGTTTCTTTAATGTGATGTTCTTTTCCATTTATTCTATTTCATGAATTTTAAGGCTATGCTCTTTTCGATGCTGTCATCCTTTTTTCATAAACCTTCAAATGATGCTCAAAGTATTATCATATTTCTAATCCCTTTCTTTCAAATATCAACCAAATTCCTTTTACATTGAAGTTTAGATTTTAGATTTAGAGCATCACATATTACAGTTTATTACTTCATAATGTTAATAAAAAAAATTGAATTTAAAATACCATGGCTTTATTAAAGTTTCTGATTATTGTACAAAAATTTTATTCTTATTTTAGGTTAATTTAAGATAAATAAGTGGTTGTAAGTAATCTGATGTTGATTTTAATCCTGGGGTAATTATTTTTAGGGATAAGAAATTTTGTTTTACCGCCTTAAACTTCCAAAAAAAAGCTGAAGAAAAGGATAAGACCAAGCAGGATTAGAGCTCAATGAAGTGGTTAATAATTTTAAATAAGGAAAGTGGGAAAGAAATTACTTTTATTAACCTGAAATCATATGAGTGCCTTCCCCTTAGGAAATACAGTTAATGCAGCAAAGCAATACCTTTTGTCTTATATATGACCATTATTGTTTTCTTTAAACATTGAAGTAAAAGAAAAGATAAAATAAAAAAAACCAAGTACAAGGCTAACTATAATTATAGAGTAACTTTGCTATTAAAACAGATTTGAAAAATTTTATCATTGTTTAATCAGAGATTTCTTGCAATATCTTCCTTTTATAATAATTTTAGCTAACTCATGATTTATTATGATTAGAATCTCCAGATGGGATCAACTTACAAAACGGATAAAAAGTTGATTAGCACAAGCAAATGCATAGAAATTTTTTGCTGTAAAGTTTTCTGCAAATATATATTTTTATTTTAGATTTTTAAATTTAACAAAAATATTTAATATACATTGCTTTTACAAAGAACAATTCAATTCATTTTAAGCAAATTTTTGAAATAAATTAGTGGTGGATATAATTTTTTACTTTTCTTTCATTAAAACTTTTGGAGTTAGGGTGTATAAAGATGTAATTTTTTTTACTATTTAAACGATTAGCAACACTGTTTAAAAACCTAAAAAGAGTTTCCAAGATTAAAAAAAAAAATACATGTAAAGACAAAAGGCTAATCAAATGAGTTATTTTCTTGAAATGAAAAATGGCTGACACTGAAGATTCTGCGGCTAAATGCGGCATTATAGCCATAAAAAAACATAACTTAGGTGATGATAAAATGGAGATTGGTGTACAGCTCCCAATTTGATAAACAAAATTATTATTTCTGTAGATTAAAATTAATTATGGATGGAGAAGTTCTTAAACTGAAAATCAGTAAATCAGTAAAACAAAAAAACGAATAAGTTGTCTTTTATAAAATATTGATAACTAGTATAATTTTCAATCTAAATTTCACCCTACTCCTTTGTAGACCACATGACTGTATAACCGACCGACAATGTTAATTTTATATTAGCTTCTGTACTAAAAATAAGAATCTTATGAGGAACTACAATGATATAAAAATGATATTAATGATATATTATTATGAGATAAATTATTATTATTTCATTATTTATGTGTAATCATTATTATAACTTGAAAATTAACCTCAATTATTTCAATTACTATTTTGTTTCTTACTAGCGAATGCGCCCCTAGAACCAAGGGGCTCTGTAATCAAAGGGGGTAAGGACGGAGAGATGACCTAAAACTCTTAATATTAAAAATATATTAAAAAATAGCCTGAAACCATTCCAGAACCTTCCCTAATATGGAGAACTCAAACGGTTAAGCTGTTATGAAAATATTAAGCTACAGACAAAGAAAACCTTACTACTTTACATAATAGGATACAATGTTTACCATAACTAGCGTAGCTACTCAAGTACTGATGTTTGTACATTCCAACGCCAGTAATTTTTCCTTAGTGTCCTTGCTGCTTTTAAAGATATGTTGCAATAATTAGTAAAAGTATGCCTTGGCTCAAAACAGACACAATTCATTGCAATGTAGTACAGTTATAACATTCAGACAAAGGCCGTGCAATCAAAAGGATTCTTTAATAAATTCTGACACTACCAACCGTACCCATAGTTAGTAATCAGGTTAGGATATTTTTCCAGTATGGCTTCGAATAATATCTGCTGAATTAGAACAGGTTCTCCGTCATGCTGAAAATCATGTATTATATCGTATAAAAAAAAATTTTCTACTAATTTTAAAATGAAAATTCATCATAAAGATACCAGTTTTGTTAACTCAGGCATTCTGCTCTTTAGGACTAACTGGAGATAATAGTTTACTATCTGCAGAAAATTAATACGATGCGATACATAACTTATATTTACTCTTGCCATAAATGCATAAATAATTAATGCTGCGCTCGCTTTTTATAGCCATAATTGTCCTCGTTTTTAATGGGAATACATATTTTGTTAAAAATATTTATAAGAAGATGCAAAAATATCATTATTATTTCCTAGTAGGAAATATGTTTAAAAATACATAATTTTCAACCAAATCTTATAAACAGAATTAGTTAGCATTTATAAAGTGGCATGCATTTCATGGACATACAGATATATGAATGAAGCTAATAAAGCTATATTACATATAATTATGATATGTCAGTGCGCATGTTCTTGTTGCATAAAAGCATAGGGTTGTAGGGGACATGGGACTGTTTATTACACTAGTCCCCAAAGTTTTATAATAAAGTTTCCGTGTTCGTTGAATTAAGAACTCTGAGGACTTGAATTTTGATCGGTTGATTCGTTTCAACCACTAATTATAATCTACATAAAGAAAACATAATTTTTTTGTGAATAATCATTGGATATGTCCATCAATTTGTCGGCCATTATATTATCCATTTCATCCCTGGTTAACTAAATGAACCAACCAATCAAAATTAAAAAACAATGTATAAGAAAACGTTATATTAAGACTTTAGCGAATAGTCTAAATAACAGCACAATGTCCAATTATTCCGTGAAAATATCAATCTTTGCTGTATAATACTTTACTGTTTCTATTAAAGGAAGATAATAAATTTTTGATATATTAAGTACTTTAGTTATCCACATATCCCTGATTTGAACAGAATAAGTTGCTGCTATTATAAAATAGCGCATTCATTCTATTTATATTATTTAACAAGGATGATACAGTTCTTCATTTCTCAGTAATATCAACACATTTAACAAAATATTTCTAAAGTTCTAATTAGTTTTGATGGTGAGATTATGAAAATTATAAAAAGGAGAATTTTTTTTGGTAGGTCTTGTAAATAATCACTGAAATAATATTATTTTGCTAGATAGAATAATAGTTATTTCTTCCATCGTATTATAAACCGCTTTCCGCGGATATAGAATGTACAATTATAAGATTAAAACCAGTTTTTTAGCCCCGAAGTGCCGAAGCCCCGGATTCGAATGCATACGAGAAAAGTAAATTATTTAATTTTGTTAGTCCTGGGAACTTAAAGGATAAGACACTGGACAATATATTGATGTACATCCGCAATGATGAAAAATACCACGTTTTAAGATTAAAAAATATTTGTTAAAAATATTGACACTATTAATTAAGAACCAACTAGTAAAAAAACAATAAAATCATCCAAAAATTTTGAGCAAACCAGTGTAATTTATTGTTAATGTCCCCTCCCTACCTGGGTTCGTCAAATATAATGATAGACAAACGGACATTTCTTAGTTAAAGAGTAGCTTCACTTCTATTACTAGTACTGCAGGTTCTTATGCAAAATCTTAATCTTTAAATCAAATCAAATTGTTAGATCAATCCAATAAATAATTTTGTTGTAATTCTGAATAAGTTTTATATTTAACTATGATGAGATAATTAGACGAACTGAAATTTAATTTCCGAATGTGTATTTTCCTCATCCTATCTCAATATTTACTACTTGCTAAAAAAGTTTTTAACTTTTAAAAAATCAAAATTTGAAAAAATTAAATTTTGAATGTATAATATATAGGTAAATCGTTTATACATTCAAATTTTGATTTTTTTTTTGAAAGTTTGAAGTTTTTTAGCTAGCAGCAAATATTGAGATAGGACGAGGAAACTGTGTACTTATTCGGCAATTCAAATTCAACTGACCAATAATTAGGTTAACGTGAAGTGTTCCTTCAAATATGCATAAGAATAATGTTTTTAAAATAGCAAAATATACAAAAAAAAACAATCTCAAAATTAAGTTTTTTTTACATATATATTTTTTTTTAAATCCAGCGGTTTGTATCCAGCAAAAATGGGACGGATTCAAAGCAGAAGTGGACAAAATAACTTACGATACTGTCTTATGCATACTACATCTCATAACTATGTTTAAGATAAATACGCGTGTGATATTTTAGGAGAATTATGAATTTAGTTGAAACTCTGTAAATAACATATGGTTTTAGATTTCTTGTGCACTTATTATA
>LS056983.1:0-11484 GCA_900241095.1 Acartia tonsa
ATTACTAGCGGCTACGCCCCTAGAGGCCTCTAGTGGCACTTTAATTGTTTTTATTTATATTCAAAATATAGCTATTTAACGTTTGACGCTTATTTTTCGTTGAACTCTCTTTCTAAAATCGATAAATTTAAAAAAAAATTTAATTTCTCTAGGGAGGGTGGTGGTACCCTCCCCCAAAATAGTTATAAACCTTCCCGGGACATATAGGAATATACCCTGTTAAGGAGAACCCGATCAGTTCAGCGGTTAGCGAGATCCTTTGCTACAAACAGACAAACACACAAGCACACAGACAGACATCGTTCTACTTTGTATTATAGATTTGTTTCTTTAACCCTTCCAATCGGGCCCCAATTCCCACCTTAATAGATTCTGTTACAGATAGAGACATAAATTTGTTTTCTGGTGGTTTGTGTGCATTTTTCTAGTCATAGCGATCAGACCACTCCTTAGCCGCTTTTTAGCGACCAGCAGCTTAATATTAAAACTGCTCTAGAGTGGCCAATTTTAAAGCTAGGATTACCAAATTTTAGATGGAACCTTTATTTTTCATGACAAAAAAAATAACTTTTTCTGGCCATCGTGGATAAACGACAAATAACGGAAACCGTCAATTTTGTATTTAATATTCTTATCTGTTTCTTATCACAATAAAAGACCACATAAAAAATTTGGCTGGTCTAGAGCTGTTTTGAAATCGGCAGCTGGCAGCTTACAAACAGCATAGAAAATAGAAATAGAAAATTGGTCAAAAGTTATGACGTGGTGTTGAGCTGAGATTAGAATTTATCACTTCACTGACAACGAGCGGATGTGATGACGACGTCTAAAGCCACGGTCGCGTGGTAAATTTGGTTTTTATATGATTTTAAAATGTTGTGAAAATATACTATACACCTATTCCTGAAAACTAGTGGTTGAACCCATGTGCACTAAAGCTTTATTGGTGAGAATTCATATCTTAAATCAAAGCTTATGTATTACAACAAAGATGGCAACATCCATAAAAGCGAAGCACTGAAACGGTAGGTCAAACGGACATTAACACTTATAGTATAGTGTCAGAACTAAATATTCAGAATATAAATGTATAAGAGTCGAAGCAAAATTGTAAAAAAAATTGTTGAAAAACTGCTTGATACAGAATAATGTTTATGGCTTTATGGGCATTCTTACATTTTTTGGACTTTTTATAGAGACACTGCGCTTATAATATTGTACTTTGTTGTCTCAGGAATCAGTATACAAAAAATCAGATCAATCGGATAATTAGATCACATAAAAATTTGTTGTTAAAAAAAGTAAAAAATATCAACATGTTTAAAATGGACTTACGTATTTCTATCAAATTTTCTTTAATAGTAGGAATATAAAGATATTTTTGTTGAATTGTTATACTTTTTAATATAGAAGCAATAGTCTTTAAATTACAATTATCAAGGATTTTACTTTCTTTACTGCTAAATTTAATGTCTTTAGACCAATAGGATGAAGCAATGGGTGATTGCAAAAATGTCTGGATTTTTTTCTAACTCTTTAAGAAAAGTTTAGTGCCTAACCACTACAGGAATTACCATACAAAGTTTGAAATCGATAGGACAATTTAACATGCCTAAATTAACGAAAAAAGCTATCCGTTACGGACGGACGGACGGACCGACCCTAATTATAGTAAAGCTTCGCTTTTAAAAAATATTTTCCTTTGTGTTTGTTAAAAACTGAAAATACAACCATTTAATCAAAATTATAGTAGCTAAACATTATGTCACAAAGATAAAAAAAAATTAATACATTGAATAATTTTATTTAGTTATTAATAATGGAAATTTTATGTATCTAAACTCATAAATATGCTTTGAACATTTTGCATGATTTGCTAGGTTTTGAACCTTTAACCCAAAAAAATCTAGAGAATTAGAGGTAATGATGAACACTAAGCTTTAAAAAATATGTTTAGAGTGTGAAAATTATTTATAATATATGTGTACCTAATGTGATTTATATAACTATAAATGTACCCAGTGAATATTCCATTAGAAATCCCTTGAATTATTCATTAAAGTTTATTTTGAAAAGTTCTGTTATTTGAAGAATATAGAGTTGTAGATTATTTGTTTGAATTAGAAAAAGATAAATTAGACCCTGAGTGATGCCTTCTTAATTCAGATGGGTTTCAAACACAACAAAAGAATATTTTTAAACTTTGAATTCAATGGTTTTTTAAAACCCAAGACAAATTTAACTATAAGCCAATTTACAGTTTTTTTTTTTATGAAAAGCAAATTTGTAAGTAAACAAAAATTAGAATTGTTTAAAATACCAAATAAGTCTTTTTTTTGGTGACATTACTTCAATGTCTCTTAATTTCATTGAGTTAGAGGGTCTTGATTTTTGTTAATTAAATATAAAGATATTATATGTCTGTTATACTGTTATAGTGTACCAAGTTTTAATCAAAACTATGTTATAAGGATAAAAATATGAAAATCCATAAATGTGAAAATAAAGATATCTTGATAAAAATATGTAGTTTTCCATATTTTAGTCAAACTACTCTATAATTCAGGCCTCTCAGTCCTATAACTAATATGTTAGATGATTTATATATTTTGCTTATACTAAGTTTTAATACTTTTGTTTTGATATCAGTTTGTCTGACCGTTTGATTCAAGAACTTCTCTTTAATGGATGTTGTAATCTTTGTTTTAGAACTCTTACATCGGCTGTTTTAGAGGTCTTTATGGACATATGCATCAAGGAAATCGAAATTATATTTGTATTGGTTCAATAAAATAAATTGAATGTAGTTTAATTTTTCTTCTAATATTGGACGCATTATGTGGCGTAAATTTAACATATTTTATATTTATTATTCAAGGGACACTACGCTACTTTGTTTTATTCGGTTTGTTTTAAAATATAATAAACAATTAATTCCTTTAAAAATAACAATTTACGCAAACATACATGGTTAATTCTCATTATAGCTAAAAACATGCCCTATTTGAAGTAAATCTCGTTTTATGATATTTTGATGTAAAATGAATTATTAATATAAGTATTTTTGCTAGTTATTGTTAATTAATCACAGATTAAGACAGTTTTACCATCAAGAAACAAGGAAGGTATCACTCCATCGACATTTATTATACTTTTAGTGACGTTTAAACCTTAGGTTTAGTGTAGCTGCGATACTGAAAAGAAGACATACATAAAGATGTTTCAAACAATTTATGCTAGAGCTTTTAAAACTCCGTTAAAAAACAAGTAATTTGCATAACTTACTCCGATCCTGTTATAAATTATTAACTTCAAAGTAAACGTATTGTTCATCAAGGTTTCGGAGTGTCTCTTGAAGCCACGATGTTGCTCTTGCTTGGTGGTTAAGTGTAATTCAATTTCTACCCACCACTAAAACAATTATCTAGCCATTCAACTAAATTTATTAATAAGTAGCGCAGCAATTACAGGCTGTTAATATTAAATATGAATAAGTTAAGGAATCTTTCTAAAAGTAGTTGGCTTTGATTCCTATACATAGCAGTAACAAGCATTAGTATTAGTAGTATTATGTTATACAGCATTATTATAGAAATTGTTCAGGCTTGCTTTTTTTTACTACAGTTTAAAGAAATTACCAAATATAAACAGAATAGGTAATTTTTCACAATAGTACAAAACTACTATGTGAAAAAAGTATCAGATCAGACCCAACCTTTAGGTTTTAGCCTATATCCTGGAAGTTAAAAGCGAAACGATAGTTATTAATAAAAAAAATAAATGTTTCATAGTCGAGAAGAAGTAAAAATGCACTACGAAAAAACCAAGGTAAAGAAACATATTGATTTTATTGTATTGAAAAAAATTTGAAATTTTTTTTTAACCCTACTTTCAAAAATATTTTAATGTATTTGCATGAATATATTAATAAATTTCGGCAGTTTCCCTTAAAGTGTCTAGCCAGGCATAGGAATCCCCATCCTTATTTGTAAATAAATTGAAAATATGGGGGGAGGGTAGTTTTGTTCTAAATAAGGTTAGGTTTTACTGGGTACAGGTGAGCTTCACAGGGGGTAGGTATCGATAAAATAAAGCTACTGCCCCTTATTTTCAATTAATTTAAGGATATGGGCAAGGGAGGGTACTGTGCTCTCCGGGCACTTTGAGGATAAACGCCAAAATATCTTTCAAAGTGAAAACAAATGTTAACATAATTTTACAGGACATTTTTAAATAGATCATTAAATTAATACAATACATAATAAAGAAACATTTATGCTTGTAAATATATAAATTAACTAGGATATTAGCGTAACTTTCCACGGATATACATATAAGTTTTGAATCTGGCTGTAAATCAAAGTATTCTTAATGGAAAAAGTGAATCCACAAAAGAATTAAAAAGTATCAAATTTTCATGTTTTCCAGTAGATTAAGGTAATTTAAATTGCTTAATACGTATATGAAGTATGCCTTGTAAATATGTGTTCTAGACCTGATCATTTTTTCTACTTATCTTAATTTTTTATGGTTTGTTGAAATATTTTATCCAAGTGTCATAGACTTGTACAATAAAAAAGCTTTTTAAAAACTAAGCTTGTTATATAAAACTTGGGATCTCTCGCTTTGTTTTTCTGTATGTATTTCTAAAATGCACATTTAATTTGTGAAGTATCTTTCTTCGTTTCTGGAAGGAATGTTTAGTTACATCTTCAAGTCAGCTACTTATTTATTAATCTAAAAATTTAACTTTACGTTAAAGGTTAAAAAAAATTTTATGTTAAAATGAAAAATAAAATATGGAGCACTGCTACTTACTGTATATATATTATTAGTTCTATTATCCGCACTATTATTCAAATAATACAACCAATTAAACCAGAGTTTAAATCAGGTGTCCATAGTTTTTCTGTTCTGTAATATCACAACTGAGTAGTTGGCGAAAACTAACTAAAGCTTGCTGTAACAAACCATTTATAGGAACCACTTAAATTATGCAAAACCATATGGCCGTTTGCCTATAGTAAAAGACGTTTCCTGAAAGCAGTATAACTTCGTAAATTTATTTAGCTTTTATTAAACAAATGAAATGAAATAAGTTATAAACTTTCTTTATGTATACCATCTTCAAAATATTATTCTACTATCCCTTTATGGTTTACCAGAGACACAGACAGACAGACAGATAAACATCCTGTTACTTTTGTATAAGAAATTATTAGTCTACATTATTAATCAACCAATCAATAAACT
Source organism: Acartia tonsa (assembly GCA_900241095.1). Lineage (NCBI taxonomy): Eukaryota > Metazoa > Arthropoda > Copepoda > Calanoida > Acartiidae > Acartia > Acartia tonsa. The sequence goes on from LS056983.1 coordinate 5,254, forward strand.
AAAAAGTAGCTTATCTTATAATAGTTGTCAAGAAATCTTTAAAACATATATTTGTTTATTATTTTATTATCCTGAATTCTGTTATGATTTTCATTTTTAAATGGCTGGAATAAAGAAACACTTTTACCTTCCCCCTGTTGTTTTAAAAGTTTCTTATTTACCCCATATTTATAAATTCACCTCTTTTACAACTAAAGATTCCTCTTAGTCTCCTGTGATATAAAATAGAATGGTTTATTATTTTTGTATAACACTTGTTGAGCAATGAAAGAGGATTTTTCAAAGTTTTTTTTCTCAATGGATCCTTTTCACATTTGCATGTCACATTGTATTTAGTAGTAATCTTATTCTAATGAGAAAAAGTATTTGTTTTCATGTGTTCATTGACCACCCCTCCTTGAACGTCCCTGAGAGGATGTAATCCCATAAGATCTTTTCATGGGGTACAGAGGTTTTGGGCTCTGTTCCCCCCTTAGGGATCGACCCCTTTCCAATGGACTTACATTTATGTTTGTTTCATTATGGAAACCATTGTAAACATTTCATTGCTTTGCTCCTATTTAATACGTGTTTTATAAACCTAAAAAATAGTAAAAAGAAAAATAAGGAACAACTCTATCAGAGTGTAGATAAAAGATCGGAGTGTAAACGCGTTTAACATATTCAGAAGTATCGAACGGGGGTAAGAACAGGGATGTAGGGATAGATCAATGGAGGATAAATTATTCTTCCCATCAATTCTTATGTTTAGAAATCTGTCTTTGGTAGTTTGCAATCCTTGAGAGAAAAAAGAGTTGTGGATTTTTTTAATCGTCATTGACCTAGCTCTATTCCTGGGTAAAATAGATGGAGCGATATGAATACGATAATTTCAACAGTTAAGACAAATCCTTATGACGTGAAACTTTAAAGAAAGTAGTACAGTTGTGTTTTCATGTGAAATATTTTCTTGTACATAGTTTTCTTTCTAGTTTCATCCATACATACATAGTTATTAAAAGTTATAGCTAATGTCACAAAACAACAGAATACAAACCAAGTTATAAAATTATGAATTATAGATTACTTGTATATTGAAGGATTTTAAAACTTTAAAACCGTAAACTGCATGAGCTATCTTAAATGAAAATGTAATTTTATTGTGACATGTTTAATTCAAAACTCACTTAAAAACTGAGTTCATATACTTTTTAAATTTACTTTATTTTGAAGAAAATGAGATAGTTTTCAATAAAATTACTCTGATTTACCTTAAATCGGTGTGCCTTATATAAACGGAGGACTGCCATTTGCACATCTGGCAAAAGTATAGTAGACTTACGCCAGTATAGCTCAAAAAGTATATAATTATATAGATGTATTAATGGCAAACTAAATTTGAGTTATCAAAATGACAAAAAATTGAAACTTAGAACAAAAGAACACCTAATATTTTCACTGTCAATGCAATAATACAAAAATAGATAAAAATAAATCTGTCTAATCTATACAACTATCAAATATACATCCAATACTGTCATTTATACATCTATAGCATAAAAACCAATCTAATAATTTCTCTCTAGCGCAACAGAAATAACTATAACATATCTTTAAGCGTAGCTTAAAGTTTCTACCGGTAAAATATTATGCAGCAGTAAAAACATGTACTAGTCATGATTTCAGGAATAGGCCAATGGCAGGAATACTAATCTCTCAGTTAAAATTGTGTCCCTAATTTGTCAACATAAGTATGTTATTAGAGTATTAGTATGTCGATATAATTAAACCGTGATCACTTTTTATAAAGGCTGTATTGTCAATATAAACCATTATCAATTGCATATCAAGAAAATGCCCACATTTTTTATATGATATAAGTTTAGATTCTATTATCTGTTAAGGTAGCAAAAAAATACTCTTAGGTATTAATCTATTTTCCATTGTTATACCCCTATATCCCAGGCAATACTGGTTTATTTATCTGCATGCATTTTAAAGCAATTTAGAGCATATCTTATTTTTAGTAGCGCAACTGCTTTACAACTGGAGTCTATCTAACCATCGTTTTAATTAATTAATTCTCCTATAAGCTTTAATGCTTCTACATTTTCTACACAGTCTAAACCTAACATCTTATCTTATATATTCTAAAGTACGAAGTACCTATACAGTAAACTGTCTTCTGGCATTAGATTTGCTATATTATTACTTTACCAAAGCTTAAAATACTTATTTTTTTTACAGTATATTGATGTCGATTTATAATACTGGCCTACGTTTGACTGACGGTAAAGGGCGTTATTAGTTATAGAGTGGCTGCTATTTGAATTTCATGCTATTTTTAAAGATCATGTAATTATGAAATTTGTAAAGGTGGTAGCTGATGGGCGATGTATTTAAGTAGCGGAGCAATATTAAGCAAATATAATAATAGGTAAACATAAATTTAAGTCTTAGGAAATTTGAATTTATTTTAATCTTTTCAAATTATAAACAATCATAATCTTGTTATGGATATATTTATTCTAGTTAAAAGCAATTTACATTTTTAAAAGAGGAAATAATACTAATTAAGAAACATTAATGTTATTTTTTACTTCATAACTTACAAATTATGCATAACAAACTATATTTGTTAACAGAAAATTACTTATTTGTTTTGTGAATTTTTGATTATTTATAAACATACACAAAACTATTTGTTAATAAAACAAGGATGATAACATCCATAAAAGCGAAGCTTTGTCACGACATGACAGACGAACATTATTTCTTGTAGAGTGTCAAAACTGTCAAAAATTTATACGTAAATTAGTTGCAAAACTTCTTAAATACAGAATACTGTTTAAGGACATACTGACATTTTTAGAGCTTGGTAATAGAGATGCTTCGCTTATAATATTGTACCTATAGTAATAGGTATCAGTACTCCAAAAATAAGATCAATAGGAAGATTATATCACTTTAAAAAATATTGTCAAAAAAGTAAAAAATCAACATGTTTAAAATGGATGTACGGACATTCTGATAACGATTATAAAGTTGCTATGCTTTCTAACTCGTACCTAACTCCTATGGGAATCATCAAGTTCAATGTCAATTCTATCATTCCTAAATTAAGGAAAAGAGCTATCCGTTACGTACGGAAGTACGGACCGACTCTAATTATAGAAAAGCTTTTTCGCTTTTACAAGGGCTTTAGAAATAAAAGATAGACTAGATTAGGTTTAGTTTTTCGAGATAAGAAATCTTCTCTCTTAAAACAATTACTTTACTATATTGTTCTAAACTTAAATTTTATTCTGTAATAATATAAATAGACACACATTTGATGACATGATTAATATATTAATGATATTGTGCTTTTAATTTCACATAAAACACTTGTTGAATTATATTTCAAAGTAAATTTAAACCGTCAATTAGTTAGGTATAAGTTATAGACTACTTCAGTGTGATGACTTACATAAAAACAAGGATGACAACATCCATAAAAGCGAAGCTCTGAAATGGTAGGACAAACGAACATTATCACTTGTAGAGTGTCAGAACTGAATAATCAGAATATAAATGAATAAAAGTAAAAAAAAAATTTCATGGACATACTGACATTTTTAGGACTTGAAAATAGAGATGCTACGCTTATAATATTGTACCTTATTGTAATAGGAATCATTACACCAAAAGTCAAACCATCGAATGATTATATCACATAAAAAATTGTTGTTAACAAAGTTAAAAATCAACATGTTTAAAATGGACGTACGGACATTCTGCTATCGTTATAGAGTTGCTATGCTTTCTAAATCGTACCTAACTACTACAGGAATCACTACTGAAATCGATAGAGCAATACTAACCTGCCTAAATTATCGAAAATAGCTATCCGTTCCGTACGGACGGACCGACCCTAATCATATAAAAGTTTCGCTTTTTATAATAATTGAAGCTGTGTTATTCAAGAAATAATTTCTTAATGCGGCTGCCGACCACTGATAAAAATGTTAGTGAGTAATGCAACAATAATTGAATAATTTACAAATTTTTACCAAGATTTCTCTATTTTTTGTTTTAACGGTTTCATAGCCTCAAGTTATTTGAATACCATATGAGTTCAATATTTTTACTTAACATGAGAAATTTTAGATCGCGAAGCTTTTTTATAAAAAGGGTATATTTTTCAGTTCGTTACTATGATCACGATAAAGTAGTAAGATTTTTTTTGTTTAAGCTTAAGTCTCGGATGGTTTTATGTTCTTTAACTTTAATTATAGACAGACAAAAAACAGACAAACATTATGTTACTTTATTATAAAGATAGGCGAAGTCATAAGTTTAAAAAGTCAATCCATTATATAGATTTCTCAAATGTATGAGCTTTAGTTTAAGGATGGATGTTGTCATCCTTGTTCAAGAACCGTTTATTTATTCTATTCAAAAGGATCATAACTGGATTTGATTTATTATTATAGATTCAAATTGGTCAATTACAATGATGAATTATATTTGCCTTCAAAAGTATTTATGTAGATTTATAGAAATGTTTTTTTTATTTATGTAATGTTTTTCATATGGCTTGGCAGCTGGCTCAAGAAATATTTTTATAAATCCACAAAAACCCTTCTGGAGACTATATTGTTCTTCTTTCAATAAATATATAAGTATAGATGTATAACACAGACAACTACCTGGCCTAAGTTTTAGGGACCCTTTTCGGCTGCCAGCAAATTGTTTTCTGAATTTTGTATCAACTTGGCTGTGTTTATATTTCCGACGCTATTGGCTGATATTCAAAGAACCCAATTGAAAGTCGGCACAGAGTCCCCTGCCCATCGGTAATGGTTAAATATTGCTCGTGTCCCCTCTATTCTTTTAATTTAATGTTCATTCCCAGCCATCAAGACTGAAAAATGTTTTACCTTTTTCTTTTGTTTTTGTTCAGGACTTCAAGGTTTTGGTTTGTTTACATTTGGATTGATCGTAGGTACCAGCATCTGAAAGACATAAAAATGTTCTAAATTGGATTTTAGGTGAAAATGTCTGATGTGAAGACAGATAATGCAATATTCATCGACAAAGAAAATCATTTTTGGGAGGTAAGTTCATTTCTTAAAGTAATATAAAGTGTGATTGCAGGGAGACTTAAATATTCATATGATTGCTTATACAATTGTGCCTAAAAGTCCAATGAATCAATATTTTTAAAAATCAAGTAAATGTGAATTTATATGAAAATATTTTGAAAATTTCATACTGAAAGGTTTACTCTGTCCCTATCCACTTTTAAGTATATATAAAATATAAATCAATAGAGAAAATAATTTTCCTTATGATATAAATATTTTTTTTAAGACAGTTATTTTTTGGTTTATATAGGTATAATTACATAGGTAATTATAGCTAATTTCAGTTAAATTTTTAACTAGGCCTTATGATACAGTTTCTATTTGTATAGATATGTGTATTGGGTGTTGCCTGTGCAATGCTTCTTTTTGGAGGAATAGGTATATTTTACTTTTAAATTTTTGATTATTTGCTTTGTTTTCTAAGAGTTTTAGTTTACATTTTTGTTTGGAAGAAAAATTTTATGTTTGAACTAATTTAACCTAAATTTTTCTCAAAGTCAAAATAAAGATCAATTTGAAATCATATCATTTACACTTTTATCTTAATAATGACTAGTTTTACTGACACAAAAGTTGGAGAAAAAGTATTTCATAAAGATAAAATAGTTATTTATCGCATCGTTTTATAGACAGCTTTCCACAGATATCAACATGAAAAATTGTAAGACTACAACCAGTGTTGTCAGCCCCTAGGGGCCGAAGGCGCAGGCTAACAAAACTGGTATTAATTCTATGATTTTTTTATTTTCATTTTGTGAAAAATTGTCTGTAAGACGATGCTATACATTATTTTTCAGTATGGACTAAAACTGGTTTCATCCAGCGGATATTAATCGGTTTCTTAGCCATACAGGAAAAACCAGTCTATTAATTTATTTAAGGAGTTGCAGCTTCAGTATGTTATTCCTACTACAGAAAACAGTCTGAGAAAACACAAACAGCCAGGAAAATTTTGTTTTAGAAGCTTTAGTAGTTTTAGTAACAAGAATGTGTCCTTATACGTCAGTACCTCATCCATTCGTTAGATTAAGTTAAGAAAAATTAACTACTTTTCTCGTATTCATTTGAATCCGGTGGATAGAAACCGGTTCTCATGAATACGAAAAAACTATGTCTAGCATCG
>LS056985.1:0-11481 GCA_900241095.1 Acartia tonsa
GGATCTCGCTAACCGCTGAACCGATCGGGTTCTCCTTGACAGGGTAGCTTCTCATAGGTCCCGGGAAGGTTTATAACCATTTTCTTGGGGGGTGGGACACCCCCAACCACATCAAAAATTAAAAATACTCCCCCCCAAAAAAAAAATATTTACACCCCCCAAAAATATTTTTTTTTAAATTTTTCTTTTGAAATCTAAAATAAGAAATTGGGTTATCAAATTCGACTCCCCCATCCTCAAGTGCCCCTAGAGGCCTCAAGGAGCGTAGCCGCTAGTTGTAAATAAAGTGGGTAGTTTTTCATTTTTCTTGTCCCTGATTTTTCTATTTATTACTTTAGGTTTGGTTAGGTTAGGTTTTATTGGGTGTGTTGTGTAACCCTGCGGGCTGAAGCCCCTCATAGTATTTTTTTTGGGGGGAGGGGGACCTCCCATCACCTCTTGGGTCGTAGCCCCTAGAGGCTGAGGTGGAAGCTACTAGCCAATATTAAATTACAGAGCATCTGCTTTTTCAAAAATTAAAACTGAAAATATTCTAAAAATAATGAATTAAAAACAAGTGTAAATTTCCGTTTTCTAATTACATGATTTTCTAATAAGTAATTAGAGATTTTTATCAGTTTTATCTAATTTATAGAATAAATATATTCAATTTATTTAAAAATGTGAAAGTTATAGGGAGGGATGAGATATTGGACTGTAGATTACACTGGTACATAAAGTTTTATAACCACGTTTTATGAAAAGTTTTTGGTTACTTTAATGAATTTTGATTGGTGTCTAAACTTTTCAACCGATAATTTTAATCTTCCAAGGGGCTAATTTTTTAATCATCATTTGGGATAAAATCAATTTATTGTCCATTTTCTTATCCCCTAAGATCCCTGAGTATAACTCTTTAAGTCAAATTGTTTCTAATAGCTGAAGGAATGGTTTTAGGCTACATTTGCTTCTTTCCTATACTTTCAAATACAGAGCCTCTGGATGCTTGGGGCGCAACCGCTAGTAAACTATAAGGTTATAGTGAATAAGTTTAAATTTATTGTATTTGAAAAAATAGGGTATTGAAATTCAAGTTTAAATTTGGCGCCTTTACTCTTAAGCAAATGGGTAAATCTTTAAAATTTGAAGGTCATATGAATTAATACTAGAGTTAGGAATACTAGACCAGCTTTAGCGTAAAGTGTGACGTATCTGTTGACTCCTAGGTTCTCGCTAAATAGATTAAGCCTTTGTCAAAGGGTTGGTGTCTTTAATATCTCATATTTAATATCTAAAGCCTTTGGTATTAATTACTCAACCCACCCTTTGATTGTATATAGTTAATCCTTTGGTCTGTGTTTATCAATAAATAATTGATTCTTCCCAATGTCACGCGCCCGACGTAGCAATAGAATGTACAATTTTAACATTTAATGTATTATAGAACTTATGGAACACCTTCCCGTAAACATGCAGATCGTTACCATTTCCACAAATGTCTCTATAATAAGTGGCATTGGTTTAAAAGTTTTAACACTGCTAGATTAAACAAACCAATCAAGAAAAATGAAATTACCCAAAAGCTATTAATTCAAAGAATGAGAGAAATATTTTGTAACCATTTTTATTTTTACCGTCCAATGTTACCTCTATGATATTTTTTTTAAATAGTCTATCAAATCTGTTAATTAACAATCTATAATATATGTTAACTCTATTGAGTTAACTACTGCCATAAAACTCCATCTAATTTAACCGTCAATGGATATAGAATATATGTGGATATTATGACATGGGAGAAATTGTCGTAAATTTAGGTTGCTAACATGGGCATCACTTATTGGTAAATTCGTTCATCTAGTAGGAGGGCAGGAGATGGGGTAAAAGGAGTAGATAGAGAGATAGTGATTTTAGCCATAATTAGAACATGGTTATCTGGTGTAAAGTCCATATAATAATAAATCCATTTAACCGTGAATACCGGTTCGGCAGCCGCGCGTCAGCCGCGACTAAGCCTCAGATTTAAGTCCGTTTGGGTAATATCAAATTGAAAAGATGGATTGCCACATTTGGGTCAGGTTTAGACTTCTAGCGGATTTTTAAAATTACAAAAAGTTGATTTCCCTGAGGCTTATAGGCGGCTGCCCTGCCCTGATTGAAACGACGCAAAATTGAATTAGTTCTTTAAGGTCAACATTTCATGCATAAAAAAAGACTTTTCTGTCTCTTGTAAAAGGGAATCTCATCTTTTTAGATAAAAAGGGTAGATAATTTCTTCCAAGCAAAAAAAGAAAAAAATGTCGTGTAAAGCTATCCTTAAAAAAGGCATGTTTAAATTATTCTCTAGTTTTCAAATTTGATATGAAGATTCCTGTAACACAAAGGAATAACTTAAGATACCAGAAAGTCCATATGTTGATTTGTAAGTTTTTTTGTGACAATTTCTCATATGATATAATTATCCTAGCTATCTGAGTTTTTGGATAATGATTCCTGCGACTATGAGAACTATATATATGATAAGTTTCTTTATAAAAAAAAGTCTTCCAATGTAAATATGCCCGATTTATTCATACGGTATAGACAGGAATCTAAAGGAATAAGACAATGGCCGAAAAATTGATATACAGCCCAAATGATAATACGCAAAATTACCCCTCTGTATATCAAAATAAGTGGTTGAAACGTGTGAACACTTAACTTAATAAAACAACCAATCAAAATTGACTTAAGTCTCCAAAGTTGTTAAGTAAACGAATAAGAAAACGGTGTTATAAAACTTCAGGGACTAGTCTAATTAAACAAAACAGCCCATTGTCCTCCCTCTTTCTGCGTTTTAAAAGTAATTTTAGGATAGATTTACATAAAATAGTATCTTTTTGACAAATGGGCCTATGCAAATTTTTAGTTATTTTTCAAACGTAATTTTTCTTACTGTCATTTTCGTTGTACGTACAAGCATATAGACAGCATATGTAGATTCGTTCATCCTTTTTAAAAACGCCCGTCCGTCCGTAAAGGATGGCTCTTTTTGTTGATTTTGACATGTTAGAATTGTTCTATCGATTTCATACTTTGCATGGTTATTCCTGTTGTAGTTATGTATGATCTAGAAAGCGTAATAACTCTATAAAAGTTACCAGAATGTCCAAACGTCCATTTTAATTAATTTTTAACTTTTTAACAACAAATTTTTATGTGATATTATAGTCCGATTGATCTGATTTTTGAATTACCGATTCCTAGGACAACAAAATACAATCTTATAAGCGAATCATCTCTATAATCAAGTCATAAAAATGTAAGTATGTCCTTAGTCATTATCCTGTATTTAAGCAGTTTTTCAAAAAATTTACTTACAATTTATTCGACTTAAATAATTCATATCCTGATTATTCAGTTCCGACACTCTACAAGTGTTAATGTTCGTTTGTCTTCCTTTTTAACTTTTACTTTATGCATTTAAATTGGAGATTGCATATAAATTTTTAAAAGGAATCCGTTTATTATTAAAATTTACGTCATATGGGTTAAACATTATAATATAAAGAATACAAAATATATGTGTTTAGACACCAAGTTTTAAAATAACGTTCATTCGTTCGTTGTCTTAAAAACATATGTTAGTTACCTTTTTATGAAATCAAAAGATGGTTTTAAAAAGTATAATTTTAATATTTTTGAAATAAAAAAAGAGATGCACATTTTACTCTGATCATTTATACAATTATGTTTTAATACATGTTGAAATTTCCATGTGATCTTTCTCACACAATCGTAGCTTCTCTAAAATAAATATTTTTCCCAGGAAGCATGGAGACATAGGGCTGTAACATTAGTCCTCAAAGGTTTCTTATTCGTTGACTTTGAGGACTTTTATGGAATTTTTATTGGTTGGTCCATTAAGTTGAATGTCCAAACATTTTTACCACTAACTGTAATCTAAAGAAAAGATAATTTTTTTGTGTCATTAATTAATCATTGGGGAAGTACATCAATTTATCGGCCATTGTCATACCTCTTTAGACCCGGCCCCTATAATGAATTGATTTTTTTTCCAAAATGCCTTTTACCCCTTCTATAAGGCTCAATTTTTAACTTAGGAAGAGGGGGGTACCCTTTACCCACCCATTTAAAATGTTTGAAATGCAATTATAGGGAGTAAAATCTAGTAATTTCTACTCCAAAGAAGGAAAAAAATTCTGCATGATTGCAAATTTGAATAATTTCAATAAATCAGCCGTCGCCCATTTCATACTGTTTGTATTTTTTAACAAATTAATCCTTTTTAAAAAAACGAAGCTTTTCTATAATAAGGATCAGTTCGTGCGTCCGTTTGACGTAGTTTCTATTGTTATTTTAGGCATGTTGGAATTGTCTTCTCGATTTCAAATTCGGCATAATGATTGCTATAATAGATAAGAACGCTCTAGAAATTGTGTAATAATGATTCCTAGGACAACAAGGCACTATGCTAAAAGCGAGTTATCTTAATAATCAAGTCCTAAAAGTATGAATATGTTCTTATGCAGTATCCTGTATTTATGCAATTTTGCAACAAATTTATTAATAATGTTCGTTTGTCCTACACTCTGATTTTATAGCTTCGCTTTTTGGATGTTGTCATCCTTGTTAAAAATAAAAATTCAGTATTCTGACAAACTTGCATTTTTAGACAGATAAAAAAATGCATAAATATTATTGTGATTTCATAAAATATTTATATTATTCTAATTTCTTTTATATTTATCCAACGTATTTGAAAAATTTAGCCGTCTAAAAATGCGGGAGGGGGATTATAGAAAAAAACTACGACTCTTACTTTCATTATTCATCCTTATATAAAAGTAATAGTATGCGTGTCTGTCTGCACCGAAGGGTTTGCTAATTGTTGAACCAATATGGTTCTCCTTTATAACAAAGAAGCTTCTCATGTGTCCTGGGAAGGTTGACAAGTATTTTGGGGGATGGTACCACTATCCTCTCATTTGAAATCGACCCTAGACAAAAAAGACCCCCCATTTTTTTAAAAACACATTTTCTCTCTCGTTAGCCTAAATAATTGGGGACTTTGTTGGGTTATTCAAACTAGCAGAGTCAAAACATTTCTATACTTAGGGTCGGTTCATTAGTCTCTTATAAGTCATAACTCATTTTGTCAACTTAGGCATGATTTAGTACAAGAGGTAATGTTTGGTCCTATCGTCCGATTTAAAGCTTCGTTTTTATGGATGTTTTCTTCCTTCTTTGGATACCAATGTCCTCGTATCATCTAAATAAGAGTAAAGAATGCATAAAAAGTACGCCGCTGAAATTATTTATCAAAAGAATGCAGAAATATTTTGCGACGCCTGAACAGTTTATTTTTTTTTTGCAAATAATGGTCGTGGGGAAAGATGCTCTTTTTTAATAGCGCAGCTACTTTGTAATTCACTTTGACTGTCCGTCCGTATCAATATGGAGGTAAATGTAATTTTTCCGGATGCCCGTTAAGATAGACAGCTGATTTTTTTGGGGAAGATTCCTAGTAACATTGAGCATATAGTTTTTAATTGTCTTGGTTTGTCGGTCTGTCGGTCATGATTTAAAAGCCATACAGTGATTTTTATGATTCGCTACTTATAGGTGTTATCATCCTTGTTTCTTTTTTGATTCATCACGCACAAATATAATATTCTAGCATAAAGAGATATGTTTATAAAACTTTGGGTACCAGTCAAATTCCCTCAAAGATATTATGTATTTTTGGTCCCTGAACTTTTCTACAGACAACCCACCCTTCGATTGAAAGACCTTTGTCTTTTAGTTTAAATGTTTTTAGATCCAACATCCTTAAGATTACAATTAATTTTACGTGTTTTTTAACGTCTTTAGTTATGATTCGGTAATAACCATAGAGTAGCAATCAAACATTTCTACTTTTTGTTACAGAATTATCAAATAATTGGTTTATGTTTCTAACTAAGAGATAAGACAATGGACGATAAATTGATATACTTATAAAATACCCCTTCACAGTACGAAAATTTTAAAATAAATTTAGACAATATATGTATGTATAGGATGGGAATGTCTTGGCCTAAACAACAAATAACGGTAAATCAAAATCAAAGTGATGTTTTTTCCCCTTATAATACATTTTTGGTGAAAATATAAACTTCTCAGAATGTTATTAGACACCGTTATATGAAAATAGACGGAGAAAAAGTATGCAGGATAAATCAAGAGAATAAATGTGTTTGAGAGAGAGAGAGAGAGAGAGAGATATGAAGATAAATTGAAAGAGTAGAAAATGTAGAAGCATTACAGAAAACATGGTAAAACCATAAAAGCGCAGAAATAAATTGGATATCAAAAGTATAGACCTCTACTGCGGTTCGAGTATCTTTTAAAAAAAGATGCTAAAATGGTATATTCTGTGGCAACATTTAGCGTTTGAAATCAGATAAATACCTCAATTTTCAGTTTATTCAGAAGAAGTTTGTGCAATCAAATGGTTGCTTGTCAAATTAAAGAACATTTGACAACATGTCACTATAGCTATCATATCAATCGTTCATTTGTTGACTTAAAAAACTAATAGTATCGAAACTTTTTTCATCTAAGAAACAGGTGATTTTGTTTATCATAATTTGGGATGTACATCAATTTATTGTCTATTGTTTTATCCCTTTCTTCATTCTATTTTGGAATTTTTAGAACATGATTCCTAGTATATTGTTATAAACGAAACGTCTCTATAATCAAATCCTAAAATTGTAAGTATGTCCTTAAAAAATATCCTATATTTAATCAGTTGTGCCAAAACAAATCATTTTAATTTTGTTTAGACACATCTATATTCTGTTTATTCAGTTTTGACACTCTACAAGTGTTAATGTTCGACTGTAGTACCGTTCCAGAGCTTTGCTTTTATGGTTGTTGTCATCCTTGTTTTGCTGTAAATAAATTTATATGGTAGCAGCGATCTAGTGTGATGTAAAAAAAGCTGCAGTTTTTTTCTCCCCGTCTCGACAAATGCAATTTTTCACTCCCTAACTAATAACAAAATATTTTTCCAGATCTTTTTTCTCTCTCTCGTTGTTTAGATGCAAATTTTAACATATTTGATCAGATTGTGTTTTATAATTTTTAGTATTTTATTTTGAAGTATCATGTTTTTTTGGTATTTAGTATATTTTTAATACGGAAAAAACGATGTACTAAAAATTAAAATTCATTTCGTGTACGTCTGAATGTTTCAAACGTTTTTGGGAATGTGATTTTTTCTCGTCTGCTATCCAAGATATCAGACTGAATTGTTATGTTAAGATATCTGAAACTATTAGGTAATAACTCTAACACTCTTTTTAAAAAAGCAAAGCAAGAATTTTGAAGAATTAAAAACTTAACCTAACCTAACTACAAGTGTAGTTGGCAATTCTTAGGCTTACTGTCGGAGAGGCGTTGGGTTTGAGTCTTGACCACACTGTATCTCACTAGAGACGTTAAAAAAAGTGCCTATACTGCTATTTCAAGTACGTAATATATACAGTAAGAAGAGGAGTCATGTCCTGACCTTTCAAAAGGTGCAAAATATAAACAGCCAGGACATATAGACAAAGTTCTTCCATAAAAAAGTTGGTTGTCTGGTTGTTGGGTATTAAACAGTTATTTTGGCAGCAAATAAGACATTGATTTCATTGGCTGTTGCACCTGACAGTCCAGTTTTATGGACTTAATCCTTGCCCCCAAAGGTTGATAGCCGTTCGTTTGGCAGTAAAAACCGTATGTATTTGATCGTTAATTAATTTCCGGTACCTAATTTCCTTATGCTAGTAGACTTTGCTTGAGGATTTCTGCAATAATAATAAATTAGGATATTGCAAATCTATTATCATTAAGAGAAAGTCAATTTTCAACGTGTTTTAGATATTAAAAAAAAAATTTGCGATGGGGAAGACTTATTTTCAGATCTTTGAAATTGTGATTCATGGGGGATTGTCACAATTATATTTTGAAGAATAAGACCTATCTATAATTACGTGTAAAACATGAAAGATTATAGTTTTGTAAACATGCTCTCTTATTGGTTGGTTCAAAAACCTTGAGTAATCTATTTAATTAAATCTTGATTTGTTGATTCAAACTAGCGGTTTACAATCATCTCTAACAATATGTTTAATAGATGGAAAGGGTAATTTCGTTTATCATCAATGAGGATTTACATTAATTTATTGTCTTATCCCTTCTGACCCTGCTTTTATGTATGTTGTCATCCTTGTTTAAAGTAGCAAGAGAAATGTTGGTATATAATATGTAGAACCATGTCTATATTTTTGCATTTGTTAGAGAGAGAATAGTCTCTGGCAGGTAGGGGACATTAGACTGAAAATTATACCGGTACCCAAAGTTCTATGACCACATTATCTTATTAGTTGGTTCAAAAATTTAGGGTACTTTTATTGAATTTTTGATTGGTTGGTACCCAACTAGCAGTGTCCATTGAACAACTAATAAGTATGATCTACAGAAGGGGTAATTTTGTTTATTATCATTGTTAATGTATGTCCCATAAAATCCCTGGGATAGAATTATTTACCTTTAACATCGTGTTTACAAAATATTTCATAGATAAACAAAAAGGTTAAAATTGGGCTGTTATTACTTTAGTTCCCAAAGTTTTATAATAATGTTTTTGTATTCGTTGGCTTAACATCTTTGAGGACTTTTTGACTTTTAATTGTTTGGTTTTGATTTGAGTGTCCAAACGTTTCAACCAGCACTTACAATCTACAGAAAAGGGTAATTTTTTTTATCATTGGGGATGTACTATAATTTATCGGCCATATTGGCTTAAGTCTTTAGATCTTTGATTAGATATAGACTTACTGACGTTTTTATACTTTATTAAAGTGATGCTTTGTTTATCACAATGTGTCTATTCGTCACAGGACTCATTATTTCAAAATTCATGGTAATATGCCAACTACATCATCTTAGTGTTAAAATATCTTGGAATTTAACATGTATAAAGTTTTTTGGTAAGGATTATAGAGTTGCTACGCTTTCTACATTGTTCCAAGAAGTTTCAGGAGTCATCATGCAGGGTTAGAAATCAATAGGATAATTCTAACATGTTTAAAATATCGGTATGAGCTGCACGTTACGAACGGGCGGAATTACGGATATACCATAATTATAACTCCACCATTTCAAACTTCACTGTAAAAGAGAACCATATCGGTAACCATAGTGAGATTCTAAACCACAGATAAACTTACATCTTGTTACTTTTATATAAGAAAAATATGTTGTCTAAATTGTCTATGTTAGACGGGGGAAAGTTTATATCATTTTAACAAATGCTCTTGGAAAGAAGAAAAATTGCACATTTTTTGCAACTTCATCCCATAAGCACTTTAACAAATATTCAATTTCTTATCATTATTAGCGAAACTTATCTACAATTACAATGTACATCAGTCTGATTGACTATGGGAAAAATTTTTTTTGTGTGAAGCATGTTTTTCCACTTGCTATTTAAGATAAACAAATGATAATTTTTATTTTTGGCATTTCTGCACGAAGGTGGGAACATTGGGGTGTAAATTATACTGGGTGTCTGGTACCCAAAGTTTTATGAGCATGTTCTCGTATTCATTGGTTCATTACATTGGAGACTTTTTAAAAGATCTTGATTGGTTGGTACAAACAAGCATGGCAGTGTCCAAACTTTGTAACCAATACTCCAGGGTAATTTTATTTATCAAAGCATGGGATGTACATCAATAAATTTATCGGCCATTGTCTTATCCCTTTAGATCTCCGGGATAAGACAATGGACGATAAATTAGTGGTACACAAAATCTGTCTTCTGTAGATTACAAATTGTGTTTGAAACGTTTGGACACTCAACTTAATGAACCAACCAATCAAAATTCAATAAAGTATCCAGAGTTGTTAAACCAACGAATAATTAAGCGTTATCATAAAACTTTGTGGACTACTATTGTAATAAACAGCTTAATGTCCCCTCACTCCTTCTTAGTCTTATCCTTTAAGCCAATTGTTATGAGCTATGCTACTTACAAATAATATCATCCTTGTTATTCCAGGAGTAAATGATTATAAACTTTTTTTTATAAATGGCGCATTTATATATTTATTTTAGGAAAATTATTAAGTTTATTTTTCTGAGATTCGTACTTAAAATCAAACTGACGACTGCGCCATCCCAGTACATATGTAAAGCTTTCTTAAAACAAGGAACTTATCGGTTCAGTGAAAAAAAAACATTACTTTTTAAAAAAATAAAAGTCTGCTGCACCCCTAGAATCTAGGGGGTCTGTATTCGAAGGGAGAGTAAAAAGCAGAAAAATAGTATAAAACCATCTCAAGAAATAAATCTTTAAAACAAAAACAGCCTAAAACCATCCCAGGACCAATGTAGACTTACCTAAATTTGGGAACTCAATTGATTCAGGAGTTATTAAAATTAATGTAATAGGATAATAAAAAAATGTATAAACTTCTTTTAAACATTGCCAAAAAGGTATTAAAAAGCAATTAAAAATATAAACTCATTGCCGAAAAGGAGTGCATAATCATTTTAAATTTTATAAAAAAGTATTTTCTAACATTTTTTCCTTATATTAACACTTGTGCCTATAACTAGAAAATGGTTTATTTTATGGTTTATATTTTTTATGGTAAATCCTTAAACTGCACCAAAAAGCATTTTTATTCAGCACAATAATTATAAACTATCGGTAAAGCCAAGTAGAGATCTTTTGCTCCATACATACAGATAGATATAGTTGTACTCTGGAAAGCCTGAACAAAAGATAATGAATCACGAAACAGAGAAGCGAGGCACAGAATTAAAAACTAATTTTTCCCTTTACGAAAATAATCATAAAAGCCTCTCAGAGAAGATGATTAAAGTCTCTCCACAGATTATGACGTCATACGATAGAATAGCCAATGAGAGGCTGTAATTGACTAATGGTAAAATTTATGCTGGTCTCTCATTGGTTATTTCATCGTATGACGTCATGATATGTGGAGGCCCGGAGAGACTTTAATCATCTTCCTCTCAGAATATATATGAGTTTAAAAAGAAATCACATTTTTTGGACAGCATTTTAGAGTAATTTAGCACATAAAAAAGTTTGTACAAACCAATCTAGATTTAATAGAAGAACCCAAAGTTTTTAGGCCAACAAATGAGAAAACGTGTTTTAAAACTTTGGGTACTAGTTTGATTTACCGTCCAATGTCCCATCTCTCTCTGGGAAATATCAAAATTAAAGAGTAGCTGTGCTTTTAAAATGTCAGAGAGTAAGGCGACGTTGGACTGCAAATTACCAGGGAGTAAGGGAGGGGACAATGGGCAATTAATTCAATTTAAGAGTATTTGCTGAAAGACCTTGAAATCCAGATTAATCCAGAAAATATGGAGGAAATTGTAAAGGGAGAGTTAATACAATACAGAAAACTATAAAATAAGAAGAAAGTTCC
>LS056987.1:0-11479 GCA_900241095.1 Acartia tonsa
TTTTTATGACGTCACATGGCTGATTTTTAAGACACTTTGGCAGGGGGAAGGTACCCTCGCAAAAAATGGATAAAAAAATGTTTCAGAGACATATAAAAAGGGTTTTGTTTGTTAAGGAGACTAATATTGTTCCAGCTGTTAGCGATACATACATCCTATTATCTTAGATTGAATTATGTCAGCAAGATCTCGTAAATGGCTAGATTGATTGTTATACATTTTAATACTATAATATGATGTGACTTGACTGGACAAAGTGTCTAAAAAATCAGCCATGTGACGTATTAAAAATGAGGGAGATGAGAAGAGAAGTTGGAATAAAAAAACCTCTAAAAAAGAGATGGATAATCCCTCATTTTTATGACGTCACATAACTGATTTTTTGAGACACTTGGTCCAGCTACCATAGTATTCCTGAGAAAAAAAAACTCTACAATACACTTGTTCATTTGTTGATGGGACAATTATACCCTTGTTCTTTCTCTCATCCCTTTGTTTTCTATAAAAATACAGGGATCTAAAGGGATAAGACACTGGCTACAAAAATTTGCCAATTTTAATATACAATATTACCCCTTCTGTTGAGGTTGAAACGTTTGGACATCTCACTTTAATAAACCAATCAATCAAAATTAATTAAAAGTCCTCAAAGTTGTTAAGACAACGTATGAGAAAACGATATTGCAATACTTTGGGGACAAGTATAATAAACAGAGCCCATTGTCCCCTCTCTCTCCCTCTCTCTGTTAAAATCCCTCACAAACAAACAAACATATATAGGAACATTGTTTTACATGAAAACTCAGTGTAAAGGGTGTTTAAAAAAAACCAATCGCTTCACTCTTTTCATTATAAACCCTACAGTTTTAGTCAAAAACTAACAAAAAATGACCTAAATCATGTCCAAGTAATGACAATGAGAAAGCACTATTGAATTTTGATTACTACTAACCTCTCCTGAGCACTACAGCTCGAGTCCTAGCCCCTGTGGAGAATTTTTTCTTACATGGAGGTTAAAAATCAACAAATCGTCTTAAGTACTTAAAATCTTGTAGATAGACCCCATAATATTTAGATTTTTAGATGGAGCATGTAAAGACCTTTCTATAGACACTTTAACCAAATTTCTAACTCAATCCTAGCCAATTTGGCATTAAAAAGACAGACCCATCAAACATTTAGACATGTCAGGTCTCTCTATTTCTTGATGTTTGACAGATCATTCTTTTTAAAGTCAAAATGGCTAGAAACCTGATTAAGGTGTCTAAAGAAAGCTCTTGACCTGCCCATAAAAATTTCTAAACATTATGGGTTCTATCTACAAGATTTTAAGTACTTAAGACTGTTTGTTCTTTTTTTAAAAAGACAGAGCAGTCATATCTCAACGTTTTATGGGTCTGTCTTTTTGATGCCAAATTGGCAAGGATTGAGACAGAAATCTGGTTAAGGCGTCTATAGAAAGGTCTTTATATGCCCAATCAAAAACTCAAAACATTATGGGGTCCATTTAAAAGATTCCAAGTACTTTAGACAGTTGTTTCTTTTTTTAAAAAAAAGACAAAACTGTCTTAATTTGTAATAAAATATGCACTCTCAACGTAGAGAAAAATTTTTCACAGAGGCTAGGACTCGAGCTGTAGTGCTTGAGTAAAATCAAAATTTATTAGTGTTTTCTCATTGTCATTGCTTGGACATGATTTGGATATTAAAACAAAAGATATTATTTTTCTATTGTTTCTAAGAAAGGAACAAAGGTACTCCACAAAGCTTCTCCGTTTAATTTTAAAACTTATAGAAGCATTGATATTATATTTATGTTAATCCTAATATTATCCTTTATTATTTAATTCCTCTTCTTTGTCATTTTTCTCTTGTTTTGAAAGATTATTTTAGAAAAATTCCCCTAACCAAAAATAACAGCTATAATCACAAAAAAGGTTCAAGTTTATTGACGTATAACATGTAAGATTTTATCAGAGATAACTACACCTTCTGTAGATTAAAAAAAAATAATTAAACAGTTTCAAACCAACCAATCAAAACAGTTCTTTTTATAGCATGTATTTAAAATTCTAAGTACCGGTGTGATTTACAGTCAAATTTCCCCTCCAACCCTGATCTTATAGTGTGCAACCAAGCTATGCTACATTAGTATAACCTTATCCTTGATGTATTTTTATTCTGTATATTGATGT
This sequence comes from Acartia tonsa, assembly GCA_900241095.1. Classification (NCBI taxonomy): domain Eukaryota; kingdom Metazoa; phylum Arthropoda; class Copepoda; order Calanoida; family Acartiidae; genus Acartia; species Acartia tonsa. The sequence continues at coordinate 2,196 of LS056987.1, forward strand.
GTATATTATGATTTATTATTGTTTTAGATAAATACAGTCAGTGCTATTCTTATGTTCCATTTATGATGCTGTAACTCTATATAACTCTATTATTTTAGATAAATACAGTCAGTGGTATTCTTATGTTCAATTTATGTTGATGTAACTCTATATAACTCTATTATTTTAGATAAATACAGTCAGTGGTATTCTTATGTTCCATTTATGTTGTTGTAACTCTATATAACTCTATTATTTTAGATAAATACAGTCAGTGGTATTCTTATGTTCCATTTATGTTGCTGTAACTCTATTATTTTAGATAAATACAGTCAGTGGTATCCTTATGTTCCATTTATGTTGTTGTAACTCTATATAACTCTATTATTTTAGATAAATACAGTCAGTGGTATCCTTATGTTCCATTTATGTTGCTGTAACTCTATAACTTGTGTTCTAGGTAACGTACTTTATTTTCTTTATTGAATCATGCAGTCAACTTTTATATAGCTTCGAGCCTGCTTGGGTCCTTAATAAAGCTTTCATTTAAAATGCCATCAGCAATGTGTAAAACATTGTTGTGCACAGTCACCAAGGGGAGGGGGGGAGAAATCATTATAAGGGTAAAAAGGAAAATAGGCCTTCCTAATTTAAAGATTAAGGTGGGTGTTAACTCCTCTCTTTATATACCAAACACGCGTCACTGGTGTCAAAGCAGTAGAATGTGTTGGTCCTTCCTTTAAAAATATTCGCCTATCGTTTGTTTTCCAACATTTTTTTAACTTTCAGGCTAAATTAAATTTGAATATATTTTATCAAGAAAGTTTGATGATAACATATTTCTAGTATTTTTATGGGATTTGAACGTCTGTAAATAAAAGTACAGATAGCCTTTTTTATTTTAAAAGCTTTATTTAATACTAGCGGGTTCGCCCCTAGCCTCTAGGGGCTTTGCCCCAAGAGGTGATCAAAAAACAATTATAGTGAAATTCGTAAAAGTACCAAGGAAATCTTCAGAAATAAAAAAAAGGACCAAGGAAATCTTTTTTAAAAATGGGCGGGGATTTTTTTTGTTTTTCGGAGGGTTGGGGGTGTCCCACCTCGCAAGAAAATAGCCTAAAACCACCACAGGACCAGTAGGTATATTCCCTGAAGAGTAGAATCCGATCGGTTCTGTTGTTACCGAGATCTTAAGCTTCAGACGGACGGATGGACAGAAGGACGGAAAGACATCATTCTACTTTGTATTATAGATATTTATCTTGTTTTGAATAGAATTAATAGAAACAAAATGATTTGTATGTTTATACACTTTCCTTTTTCCATCCCGAGGAGATGCATTCACATGAAATTTATATTTCCACTTTTGTCTGTGTATAGCTATTAATTTGCACTGCTGGTAGTATATTTTATCAGAAAAAAAGGAAAAAGTTAAAGCAATTACAATTTTGTCTAAAAGTAAGGAACAAATTAAAAGTTGACAAAAATAACCTTTCAACGTATTGCTGAAAATTTAGTATTTTGATTAATCTTTGTAATTGTAATTTGAAAATCTTTAAAATTCCTCGATAATCAAGGAATTTAATTAGTCACTTTTGAATAACGTATTCTGAAGCATATTCTGAGTAGCTACACTACTAAAAATATTATATGAAAAAGAGAAAGACTATTTGAAAACCTAATGGCAGCAAAAACTAACCCAGCCCAATATTCACTGATCAATCATGTGGATCAACTGAAAATTGATTGCCTATTTCTCCCCTAATTTCCGAAGTTGTACAGCAGATGTCCCAAATATTGCCAAACCTATTTTCAGCTACTCCGGTCAAAGAGAAAAGCGATATAATGTATAAACGATTTATACATTATACATTCAAAATTTAAATTTTTTTTGGAAGTTTGAATCTTTTTTAGCTAGTAGTAAAAATTGAGATAGGATGAGGAAACTATGTACACAATCGGAAACTCAAATTCAGCTGACCAATATGTGTGCTGCCAACTTAGGAAGGGAGAGAACATTAGACGGTAAAAGTTTAATGACTCTGAAACTTTTATCAAATTTTGATCGGTTGGTTCTTTAAGTTGAGCGTTCAATTTTCTCTACTGAACGGTTAATTTTTATCATTGGCAATGTACATCAAGTTATCGTCCATTGTCTTATCCCGTAAGATCCCAGGCTGCTAGCGCATTGTGTTATTTATGCATCTTTGAATAAACCAAAGTGTTTGATAACATAAATTATTTTTTCCTTAAAAGAATGGAACTAATTTGGTTGTGCTCTTACGGGAAAATATGCGCAGCCGCTAATTAAATAGTATTTAAAAGATAAAATCAGATGTATTGAAGTCTGTCTGCCCCCCCTCCCCCACGAAAAAATGATTTTCTACATTGTCTTTTAAAACTAAAACTAAAAGTGGAGGAACACAGTAATAGTGTCTGACTGATTATGACGTAACAAAAATTTTAGCCAATGAGAGGCCGTTATTGACCAATGGTAAAATTTATAGTGGCCTCTCATTGGCTAATTTTTTTTGTTACGTCATAATCAGTCAGACACTATTACTGTGTTCAAAGTGGAGTGGTTCTGTTGAATATCTTTATTAGGAAATATTCACAACATGTGTGTGTGTTATATGAAATTAGCAAATTAGCAAATTAAAAAAGCACAACAATTCTAGGAATAAAAAAGCAAACATAAAAATATTAATTATTGTTTTCTCAAATAATCAACAATAATTAAATTGTAACCTTTATATAAAACGTAATATGTCTGTCTTTCCTCAACTGCATCTAGAGCCCTCTATGGGCTTGGTCACTAGTAAGTTATAGAGTATCTTATTCTCTACATTTTTGTACAAACAGACAGACAGACAGACAATGTGGCACAAAAGTTGGGAATAGAAAGTTATTAATTTCCCCTGTAGTCTGCTTCCTGTTTTTTAGTAGCGGAGCTATTTCAAAACACGGGTATTTCAATACGTTCAATGGTCATAAAGGTCGTTATAAACTTCTTTATTTGAAGATTTTCGAATTACAAATCTAAAGCTCTTTTCCTTTATTGTTTTATTAATTACAATGTTAAAACATACTGTATTCTTCAAATGTCTCTATTTTACTGCATAATACTTAAGAATTTCTTTATAATCAAAATGCTGTAGCATTGTTATAGCTTCGCTACTTAAGGACAAAAGATATATTCACCCTTGTTTTTTTTATGTTTTTATGAATGACAAAGTGTTCAATAATATCAATAATAAAAAGTGTACTATTAATGTTTTTTTTACTCAACTTTTTTGCTTAATTGATAGGGGTGGTGGTTAGACTTCTACCACTTTAGGAAGGTTTCTGGAACAATGTCCCCTCCCCCTCCTATCCAGTGAAAAGTATCTGTACCCGAGACCAATAGTAATCTTTATTTTAAATATATTTTAGCCATTTGGTTTCACTTTTTCTAATAACATATTTATAGATTTATGTGAAAATTAAATTTTCTATTTTGTCTAGAATAGTGTATCTTCAAACTTAATTTTTAGATTACTCTATTTTATAACTATCTCTCTAATTATCAGTTTAAAGATAAGAAAAGTAAAGTTGCCAAATCTTTTTAATAAATTATTCATTGTGCCATTAACCTCTTGTGTAATGGGGAAATGGGTAACTTTTTTTTGTACACTTTTGTCATACAAAAATGATTTTATGGTCCTCTTAATTTTTTTCTAGAATCCCATTATATAATATATTCCTAATTTTAGAGAAGCTAACTCAGTGCCACACCCTAAAGGTCTACTGTTAGTCATACAATTTAATTTCATATATAATATATATGAAATAATTGTAAAGTACACCAGGTACTAAGCAATAGCCTGGTGTATTATTATATGTACTGCTTTGTGAGGTGGGGCGAAATCTGTCACTGAATAAATGTTTTTTTTTATATTATGTTATGTTTTATGTAAATTAACCTTTAATTACTCTAGAATAAATCCCTTATTCTCTATGTAGAGAAGTCAATATCAATTAAGATACACAGTACAATCTGTTGTACCTATGAGAGAAAAAAATTATAGCAATATTCAAATTCTGTACTATTGTCAAAATATCATTATTATTTTTATGTATTTTATTTGTTTTATCACTTAGAACATAAAAGCAAAAATAGATAAGTATTAAAAAATTGAAAATTGAAAATTATCTACAATTACAAGATTAAAAATCATAATTTCTTTAACAGTTTCTTTTATTTCCTCTGTCTTCTTCAACGCTTGCAGAATTCTCTCAGTTGGATATTATTGTTATTTCTGAGTAAGAGCAATGAAACATCAGCTTTTAGCTGAAACTAAGGGAATGGTTAAAACTATTTGATGCTGCTGTACTAATGCTAACCCATCTAATCTCTTATCCACTTATTACATGCAATTTGATATTATATCACTTCACCTGTGTCATCCTGTTGTCACAGACGTGTTATAGATGTACAATACAATTACTGTAACCATTCATACTTCCCTTTTATCATCCTGTAGCTGCCCACTTTTTATAGATGTGCAGTACAATTACTGTGACCATTCTCATTTCTAAATTATCATCCTGTAGCAGCAGACTTTTTATATGTGTAAAATACAATTTTAGTAACCATTCGCACTTCACCTTTATTATCCTATAGCTGCAGACTTTTTATATATGTACAGTACAACTATAGTAACCATTCACACTTCACCTTTATCATCCTGTAGCCGCAGACTTTTAAAACTAACTTTTCTGTAATTACTAAACTTTTAGTCTTTTCAAAATCAAAACATTCATCTTTATTATGTCACAAGTTTTCTTATTTAATTTTGAGTGAAAGATTTGATGATTTATACACTTTTATAAAAGTAACAGAATGTTTACCTGTCTATAACGTACCTCTAGGGGCAAATTAGGGAAGAGGGATAATCGAATCTCCATTTAACAATTTAATTCATGGAAAAAGTAAAAAATATAAATTTTCATAGGAGAAGGTTTTCATTCAAGGGCTGATTTATCTTGGGTGGGTGGAGGTACCCTCCTCCAAAATAGTAATAAACCATTCCATAGACCTATAAGAAATTTCACTTTAAAGGAGAACCAAATCGATCCAGTGATAAAGAAACACAAACAGATAGACATCATGTTATTTTTACATAAAGATTTTGCTTTTGGAAATAATATTAATTATTGTTCTATTCCAGTATTACTTCTTTAAACTACTACTTTAAAAATAGTATAAATACCAAAGAATATCTATATCTGTTTGTAACCAAAATAAAATTGAGGGATTTTAGAACAGATTGGTTAGAAGCAAAGAAAATCTAAAATTTACTTTACACATCTCCTGCTAAATTTGTTATTCAGTTAAAGTAAAGTGCAGTTCACGATAAAAAGTTCCTGGTAACGAATATCTTCAAAAATCTATGGATTTTGAAGACTCCTAGCTGCCAAACGGTATAACCATCATTTTAAGCGGTATAAGAAGGCCTAAAAATAATCTGGAATAGCCAAGATCAAATGATGCACAGGAAAAGCTTCACTGAAGAAAAACGCGTTAAATAGTCATTTTGCATATTTATGTGCACTGTGAGATAACTGTGCAAACGACTATTCCAGAATCCTTATTATGATTAATGATACTATTTGTAGGCATGATATGTATGTTCAGCCGTTTGGCAGCTAGCAGCCTTTAAAATTCAAAGATTTTTTGAGATATTCGTTAAATTTTACCGTGAACTTCAATTGCCTGTTTTTTCTAAATTATTCAAATTTTCAATTGTTTTTGCCTTCACATAAAATCTTGAAATTCTTGCTTCGCCACTCAGCTAGATAATTGTCTTTGTTTGTAATAGAATATATTTACGAGGATCTGTTATTGGATCTCTGTGATAAAAATAAAACAATGTTTTTAAAGTTTCCTCACAATTCGAATTGGATCATTTCTTTACCCCGCGGTTTTTGGTAAAAAAAAAGTATTTTTTTTTGCTTAATAAGATAGGTTAGGTTAAGTAAAGGATAGAATAGCCTTTCCTGCGGGGGCTTTACTAGTGGTGTCCTAATCGAAGAATCAAAAGTAATAAATTCATGATATATTTGTTTTATTGCTGCTCTACTTAAGTACATTACTCCCCTTGTTCCATAAAATCTTACTCCATACATACAATATTGACAAGAGAATCGTTTGACATACAACTTTAATAAATTGTTGAATTTACTTTTTAGGGTATAAACCCTTTCGTCACAACGACCCATAAGGGGCGTAACTACGTATTTTCACAGTAGCTTTTCTCCTATTTCTAGCCCCTACGAGTGGCTTTAACCCTGCGGAGCCAAATGCCTAACCCTGCTGGGCAATCACCTAACTCAATATAACCTAACGTAACCTAAAATAAATCAAAAGCCATTTTCAAAATACGACGAATCGCCCCTTAAGGGGCGTTGCCACGAAAGGGACTTTCTATTTGAAATAAAATGGAAATTATATAAAATTTCTTTACTTGATATTTTACAACTTTCTATTTAGTATATTACAGTTACAGTATAACAAGGACAATTATATTCATAATACCAAGTTTATATTTCTTTAAAAGTTAATATTATTAATAAGGAATGGTAAACATATAAAATTTGGCATGTTTTATCATAAATCTACAAAAAATAAAACAGAAGAATAAGGGAAGTCCAAGTTTTTAATTTTGAAGAGGATAAAATTGGTGGTTTGAGGGGGTTTATGTGCGGATAATGAGGGGTTTCAATGGTTTCATGGGGTTATCTAATATTTTTTTTTAAATTTTAGAAGGGTAAAATGAGGGGTTTCAAAGCTAGAATGTATATAAGAATAGAATATTATTATTTTTACAAATTATATTCTTCAAGTGCATAAATTATTAAGAATGTTAAGAAAGATAGAGTTACGAACATACACTGATAAAATGGCATGTAATTTTACTACAATCAAGTTTGGGGGAAATATAGTTCAAACCGATGCATAATTAATTGGATGTTGCACCAGATTTTCATGTACTCTATAAATTAAGTAATAATTAACAACTGGCTCAAATAACATTAAACCCCATCCACCTTCGTTACCCCATCCCCTTTACTTCTACTGACAACCTGACTAATAAATGAGGTTCCTATTAGCAACCTAAATTTTCAACAATTATTAGCAACAAATTTTTCCATGTCAATGTATCCACATATTCTATATCCATTATAGTTGGATAATAAAAACTAGGACAAGATAGTATTTGTGGAACAATTTGTAAATTAATAAAAAAAAGAGCCTAAAACCAACCTGGAACACATGTGATGCTTCCATCAATTGGAAAACTCAACTGGTTCAGTTGTTATCGAAACTTTGGGCTACAGACAAAAAACTTACAACTTATATAAATAATAGATAAATTTTCCATGATCATTTGCTATTCCAATTTTTGAAAGAGCAGCTACCATATGTTTAAGTCTGTCCGTCTGACCATCGTCAGTTTAATATTGTTAAGCAACAGATCTATAGTATAGATGTATCTACAGACAACTACCTCCCTTCCTTTTTCAAAGACCTCTTTCTTCTGCTTCTAAATTATTTTCTGCTATTAGGCTGTGTTTATATAAGCGACACCATTAGTTGATTTTCAATGACCCAATAGAAAGGTTGCACAAGGTGGTTGCGATGGGGAGATACAGTTATTTAACCCTTTCTCCCTCTAGTGTTTTACTCTAATACTCTAGTATCTAAAGATGCTTTATTAGAAACAACTCAACTTTTAATTTAAAAAAAAAAAATATTCTAAACATTAAAGTGACATTTTTTTTCTAAAATCTTCCGGGGACCTGTGCGGAGTTTCCTTGATATTAAGAACTCAATTAAATCAGTGGTTTTCTACATGATATAATAGGATAACATCTATTAGTTTTTCTAACCTCGTGCAAATTTGTAAATTTCATATCTAAACGTATGTAAATAAAGTCCCCACCCATTCGAAATGATTTTATTAAAATTTACAAAGTTTTACAATGGGCAGAATGCAGTAATAGAAGGTGTGCCTTGCGTTCCACATATTTTATATTTGCAAGTGTTTTGCAACCTATAATACAAGTTAGAATGATGTCTGTCCGTCCGTCCGTCTGTCTCTAACCACTGAACCAATCGGATTCTATTATTCAGGGAATATACCTTCTTGTCCTGTGGTGGTTTTAAGTTATTTTCTTAGGGGGTGGGACACCCCCCTCCAAAAAAAAACAATAAGATTCCCCTCGTTTTTTATAAAAATATTTTTTAAATTAGTCGTCGCAGCACCAAAGGTACTTAATTTTTTTTAATTACCTCTAGGGGCAAATCCGCTAGTAATAAATATAATAAGAAGATATGTTGTTTCGGCCCCTAGAAGCCTCTATGTAGCACTTAAGGCGATGGGAGTGTGGGGAGGGGGGTGTAGATGAGACTCTTAAATTTCAATTAAAGTTTTAAAAAATTAGGCTGAGGGATTTTTTTCTAGAGATGATTTCTCTTGGAAGGGTGAAGATAATTTTTCTCAAAATTGTTATAAATATGTATTAGATGTATAAGAAGCTTCACTGTAAAGGAGAACCATAAAGGTTCAGTGCTACAAACAGAAAAGCCTACATCTTTATGTAACAGGTTTTTAATGCGAACCCAGAGGCCACTATAAATTTTACCTTTGTTTCAATTACAGTGTATACTGGCCTCTCATTGGCTAATTTTATTTACGTCATAATCAGAGTCAGACACTTTTACTTGGTTCTTGTAATGACATGCGGTTTTGACGATTTGAAATTGTGATAAATTTGCGGAGTTGATGGTTATACCGCAAGAGTCTATGTGCATTTTTACTGCCTTTAAATCTTCTTGCTTTGGCGTTCCTTCAAAAAGGGAGAATATTCCCTTCGGCTACGTCCGTACAAAACTGACTTTAGGTCTAATATTAATTTTCTAAAAATTTCTGAGCTTATGGCCAGAGAAAATGCGCGTTTAGAATGTAGTTTTTTCTCCCAATTCTTATGTAGTTTATAATTACAGTAAGAGAAGGTATCTTGATTAATTTCAAATCCCGTACTTTGCAAAGAGTATTGAGTTTTAATTCTTAAGGATTAGGGTTAAAGTACGTTTTGTGCAAAATAATTTTAAGTATTGCCCTTGAGGAAAAATGCACTTTCCATAAAAATTACAGAGATTATGGAGAAGATTAAATAATATATTTTTCTCGTATTCATTCGAATCCGGTGGATAGGAACCGGTTCTCATCCATACAAAAAAAAATATGTCTAGCATCGTA
>LS056988.1:0-11479 GCA_900241095.1 Acartia tonsa
CCCGCCCCCCCGCCCCAAAATTTATTAAACAATTTTGTTTAAAAATTAAAAAAACCCCCCCCCACCCCAACAATCCTCCCCCCCCCCCCCTGAAGAAGCTGTTCTGTACCTAACATTAAAAAAACTTAAAAAGTAGACTTATTGGTATAAGATATTTTTCATTTTATGAAGATCCTGATGGCTACGTCTTAGTGGGCTCTAAGGGCTCTTAAATTAGACAAAAACCTTTTCTGGAATAACATTTTGTATTTAGACGTGTGATTCTAAAAGTGAATTGAAATAAAAGCATCATTGTACGGGAAGACAGAAGGATAAAAGGCCATCTTAAATTTATGGGAAATTATCACTAAACTAAAAAGAACAAAACAAGAATAAACTTTAACATTTCATCTAGATTTAGCTAAAACTACTTGTTACTTTGTTGCTAAACATCTAAAATGTTTTAAACTTAAAACTAAAAATCATAATTTTACGTATTATAAAGCACAAGGAAAAATATCATCAAATTTAGACGATTAAAAGAACTTTAAAACATACCTTGTCACCTTATTACCATCTATAACACAAAGTAGCTTGATGTCTGTCCGTCTGTCTGTCTGTCCTTCCGTTCCTTAAAATCTTGGTAACCACTAAACCGATTGGATTCTACTCTTTAGAGAATATACCTACTGGTTCTGTGTTGGTTTTAGGCTATTTTCTTGGGGGTGGGACACCCAAAACCCTCTCAAAAACAAAAAATACCCCACCTATTTTTTTCAACGAAAATTTCGAATTTGATACTGGGACTATAATACCATTATCAGAACGACTTTATGTGGTAGATCATCATTATTGGTCGACGTAAATATCAGTCAAAGTAGCTCTTAAGTAGCAATACTCAAGAATTTTCTCATAAATATTTGTACTAAAATTTAGATCTATTTTACCAACAATTTAAAATATTAAAATCCAAGAAATTTGAATATTTATGTGTCTGTTTTTTTTCTCTAAAAATTTGAGGAAGTCTATTTCCTGTTTGAAATCACATCTTGTATGATGGGTGTGCCTTTGAAACTGTTTAAAATTACATCTTGTATAATGAGTGTGCCTATGAAACTGTTTGAAATCACATCTTGTATGATGGGTGTGCCTATGAAACTGTTTGAAATCACATCTTGTATGATGGGTGTGCCTATGAATCTTTTTGAAATCACATCTTGTATAATGGGTGTGCCTATGAAACTGTTTGTAATCATTTCTTGTACAATATGTGTGCCTATGAAACTGTTTGAATAGCGGCTTGTGTTAATGCCCTTTAAATTAGACTTTAGGGGAATCTTCTAGCTTTAACTTACCCTAGCCTAACCTAAAATAGGCATTAAAAAGTTTTTAATTCTGATTAGGAACATAAAAATATTAGATAGTGTATGAACATTTCGTCTAAAAGACTTGAACTACATTTCTTTAGGAACAAGGGATAATTCGTCTGAATAGAAACTATTTTATCTCAAATTTACACCAATTTCTCGATGGTCAAAATATTTTAATTAACAAGGATAAAAGTATTTTTTTGACACCTGAATATCGTACGATAAGAGGCATACAGAAATCCACCACTCTTGCAAAATCTAAGGGGTTGAATACAACCCCTCATCACCATCCTTGACAAGGACCTAACTTTGTATGAACTATCCCTCTGTTTCTGTATTTCATACCAGAAATCGGAAATTTATTTTTATATGATAAAAATAAGATTTGAATGTTCAAATGTCATTCAAAAAACATAGTGGCTCCGCCAAAAGCATCTAGCCACTAAACTATATCTTAGATAATTTATATCTTGTAACGAAAGGGATATAAACAGTTTAGACACCCTAAATATATACCAAAACATTATAAGAAACATCATATGAACCAATCTTTTTAGCATTAAAGAAAAAGAATAGAGGGGGCATGCGCAATATGGAACTATACCCACGGGGTAGTGACCATGTGCCCACTTTTAAGTGAGCCTTTGAATATCATCGATTATTCATTTCAATATCAATATTGGGGTAGTTTGTGTTTCATCAGTGGGAATGTTCATCAATTTTTTGGCCATTTTCTTATCCCTTTACATCACTGGTTTTGGATGGATTTTAAAAAAGTTTACTTTATTTTACATAATCCTTTACCTTAGATGTTTTAATGTTTTTGCAAAATGTTCATAATTATTATTATATTGAAAATGTTTTACTTTTTTCTAACACACATTTTCTTTTAGAGTTAGAGTTACTTTTTTACTTACATAAAGGTATAATCCATATATAAAAGTAACATGAACTCTGTCTGTACCGAAGGTTCTCGCTAACTGCTGAACTGATAGTGTTCACCTTTACAGTGTAGCTTTCCATAGGTCCTATGCAGGTTTATAAATATGTTGAGTGAGGTTATCACCCACCTACCGAAAGAAATCACCAAAAAAATGTTTTTACAAAATTAGCGCCGCCTAGAGGTCATTTAGTTAGTTTTTGGTAAACATCTGTTCTTAACATAGATTTAAAAGAAAACATTTTGCCTATAGGCCTCTAGAACCGTAGCCGCTGCAATAACAACATTAAAGGTTAAAAATAATATCTTTGGTCTTCATCCTTAGGTGACTAATTTGTCACGTTTGTCATGTTTTCATATGGAATAGCAAATCATTGAAGATATTTTTAGACAGACAGTCAAAGAAAGAACATCCTGGAACTTTATAAAGAAGATTATCCCTTTATTCCTGAGGCTACTTTCCCTTACTTTGCCTAGAAGTTGTATAAATCAGATTAAAACTGGAGAAACCTGACAAACAAAGATGAAAACATCCAGATTAACTCGTTGCTCTCTTTCACGTCCATATTCAGTTCAACTTAAAACAAGCGCCTACAAAATAGAGCGACGATTTGCCAAGCTGATAAATCTTGAATAATCGCCTCACATAAAATCAACACAATATCTGTTCAAATATTCATTGACTCCAGTGAACAAATACAGATTAACTCGTTGCTCTATTTCACACCCATATTCAGTTAAACTAAAAGAACGCCCACAAAGCAGAGCACACACTGTGCATAAGATAGCTCACTTAAGCGCCCAAAATAAATGCAGAATAAGTACTTTTTACCTATTCTCTGACTCCAGTGGTAAAACATAGATTGAAACTTTAGACAATTGAACTTGAATAAAGCGCCTACAAAACAAAGCGCACATTAGGCAAAACTTACTTAAACTCAATTAAGCGCTCAAATTAAAAGCTACACTAGAAAATGGCCACAGCGAAAAAAACATAGATACATACATCAATTTACAAACTTAATAAGGCGCTTACAAAACAACGCTCAAATTTTGCAAATTGGTTAAGTCTCAGATAAGTGCCTTTTATAAAAGCAACTTGAAAATTGTTCAGCTCATCCATTACAAAGTTGACAAACAGGGATGAAAACATCCAGATTAACTCATTGCTCTCTTTCACATACATATTCAGTTAAACTTAAAAGAAGCATCTACAATACAGAGCGCAGAATTTTCAAAAAGTCTCAATTGAACACCTCTCATAAATGCAATGCAATAACTGATCAACCATTGATGGAAACATTCAGAATAACTTGTTGCCAAATTTTTCACGTCCATTTTCAAACTTTAAAAAGCATTTACATAACAAGATGAAGGTTTTGCAAAAATGGTCAAGTCTCAGCTATACTCAAAACATGCCTATCTCAAAAACACCTATCTCAAAAAACGCCCATCTCAAAAATGCCCATCTCAAAAAACGTCCATCTCAAAAAACGCCAATCTTAAAAAACGCCTAGCTCAAACACCTGTTTTAATATGCCTACTATATATTTTTAAAACACCCTATTTTATTTCTAGCAATTGATAATTATATATTTTGTTATCATTAATATGTCACATTTTTAGGTAGCTATTTATCTTGTAAGTCTAAGAATGTATTGTGAGTATAAAACCACTCTTGTACATTCCTTACTATTTATGTTTTAAACTCAAAAAAGCGCCTCTCATAAAAGCGACTCGATAACTATTCATCTATCATAAGACACCAGTGGACCAACACAGATAAAAACGTCCAGATTAACTCGTTGGTCTTTTTTACATACATATTTAGTTAATCTTTTAAAAAGCACATACATTAATAGCACCCAGATTCTGCAAAACAGGTCAAGTCTAGTTTAGGCCTCATACAAAAAAGCGATTTTTTAACCTTTTTTTATGGCACCTGTAAAGAGATCCAAGCAATCAATATTTAATGCACAAGAAAAAAATTAATTAAAATGACACTTATTTAATTTGCCTATTTTGTTGCTTGCTGTCATTGAGTTTTCCCTCCCTTCTTTTCTTTATCTCATCTTTTCACCATTTTTCATTTGACCGAAAAAAATTATTGTGTGACGAATATTCTATTTTGAAAGTGATAAATTTCTATCAAATATAAACGGCTGTGCCAGTACCCTAGCCTGTAAAAGGATAATAACTAAGAGGTGAATGGGTTCATAGTCAATAGCCTAAAGAAACCCCCAAGGCCTTTGCTAAAAACCAATAACTAAGGAAGATGATTAAAGTCCCTTCACATATTATGACGTCATACGATAGAATAGCCAATGAGAGGTCAGTATACAAAGGTAAAATTTATGCTGGCCTCTCATTGGTTATTCTATCGTATGACTTCATAATCTGTAGAGTGACTTTAATCATCTTTATAACTTAGGCAGTAATTCAAGAGATCATATGCCTCAAAGGATTGACCTTATTGCTGTGTCCCTAGCATCTTATTAAAGGGTGGGGAGGGGGGAGGCATTAAAAATGATGATAGACATAACTATAACTTCTATACATTACAATCAATAGTTGTAATGACAAAATGTTGTCATGCCAACGAATAAGAAAACGTTTTTAATAAACTTTAGGGACTAGTGTAATAATCAGCCCAATGTCCCCTCCCTCCATGGAAGAATTCTTTTCAAGCTTTGTTATTTTTGGGTAAATAATCAATTTAACCCTATTTTACTTCAGACAACAGATTTGCTTAGGTAAAAAAAGAAAAATGAAAAAGCAAATTCCTCCCAAGATTTTATTCCAACAATTTTTCATTGTTTTTACCTTTTATTTTATTTTCACCAAGGATAGGAAATGATATTATGAAAATAAAATAATTCAAATAGACCATCCTTATAATAAAGTAGCAGGATGTCTTTGTGTTTGAGTGTTTGTATGCTTGTACCGAATGATCTTGCTAACCGCTGAACCGATCGGGATCTCCTTAACAGTGTATCTTCTCACAGGTCCCCGGAAGGTTTATAACTGTTTTGAGGGAAGGTACCATCACCCTCCCAAGAGAAACCACAATAAAAAACGAAAAGAAATTCAATATTCGTAGAGAAATCGCACAAACTTTTTAAAACATTTTCTTTTGAAATTGGCCGTTGGAATTCAACTTCCCTCTTCTCATGTTCCCCTAGAGGCCTCTAGTTGCGTAGCCGCTAGTAAAAGATAAAATAATATCAAAAGAACAATTATCTTATCCTTTAAATATTAATAAGGCAGGGTGTTTCCCAGCCTGTTAGTCTGTCTGTCAGTGCGTGTGCTTTACCACTGAACCGCAATGGATTCCATGTACAGTAAAGCTGGTCCTGGTAAGGTTTAAAGGGTATGTATCTAGAAGCCCATAATCTTTTTTTCTCAAAGTTAGAAGTTTAGTATATAATCCTTATACAAAAGTAGCAGTATTCTTATTATGTTTATGTGTGTGAAGGATCTCACTTACAGCTGAACCTGTATGGTTCTCCTTTTTTTAGTGAAACTCTTCAAAAACCCAGGGAAGGTTCAATACTATTTTGGTGCTGGGTATCTCCAAACTCCCAAGATTTATCACCGATAGAGGCCTCTAGGGGCGTAGCCGCCAGTAGACAATAAATTGATATTCCCCTAAAAGCAAACGTAAAAAGTTCTGCCATACGTAGCTTTAGAGGAAAAATAAATGTAGATTTATCATTACTGTTCCCAACCTTCCTGTATTGTGTAAAAAAAAATATAGGAAATCTTTATAAAACGCTGAATTAGCACTTTTATTTTGGTAAGAATTATTGATAATTCTGTTTCATAACATTTGCATTTTAAAGCTATTAATGTTTGTATCAAGGCGGATATACGAAGAAGGGTATTTTTTAAAGCTTTTTAAGGCTTTTCATGGGCAAACGGCTGCCAGCACAGTTTAGGAATCCCTTATCACTACAACCCTTAAAATCTAGCCTAAAAATCTGAAAAAAATGTACAGGAGAAGCACTGAAATCACGTAAATACTATATTGTAAAGTAGTAAGTTTTTTTGTCATAAGATTAAGATTTCATAAACATCCTACTGGACCGAATGACTTCATTATTTTAGAGAACCTTAACATAGGTCTCCAGCTGGTTTTAGGCTATTTATTTCGAATACAGAGCCTCTAGATACTAGGGACGCAGCCACTAATTTTTTTAAAAAATATTAACATAAAGTTTTTGCTCAGAATTATAAATTATTTTCTTTTTCCATTTCTAAAGCGCTGTCACTCTGTAATAGTGAATGTTCGTTTGTTTGATCCATTTCTAGAAGTGAGCAACGCTTGTATGGAATCATGGATGGTGGCATCCTTGTTTGTTGGTATAAAACGATGGTGACATACTTTTAGTGAATGTATACTTTTCATACAAATTGCCTGTTCAGCACTAGCCCCTCCCCCCGCCCCCACACCATATTCTGAAATAGATATAGGGGGTAGTTTTTTCGTAACCCCTGAAGAGGACCTAACACTGAGGGGCTTATACATGCGTTGCCATAATTCTGCTGTCAAATATAACCTAACTAAACATGGCCTAAATTAATTTTAAAGAAAACAAGGATGACAACATCCATAAATAGCAAAGTTAAAAAATTATGAATGGATATCGGGAAAAAAAATACTATAAAGCAGTGTCATACAATAAACATTAATCTTGGTAAAATAGGGAAATCATCAAACCTTTAAAATCACGCAACCTTATAATCATGAAAACTTAAAAATCTAGGAATCAATCTAGAACCGCAATTAATAGACAAATCTTAATGAAACTTGATGGAAATATGTAGAACATGAGCACGTTCAATCCCTAATAATTTCAGCCGTCAATCCTGAATAGGAATCGAGAAAACCTAGAAATCTAGGAATTGATCTAGCACCCCAATTAATAGAAAAATCTTAATCAAACTTATGATTTATGTAAAATATAAAATTAATTATTTCCGAATAATTTCAGCCCTGTTTATTGAAAAGGAGTTGAGAAAATCACGAAAACTTGAAAATCTAGGGATCGATCTAGAACCCTAAATAACAGACAGATGGACAAAACTATGTATAGATTAGATGGGGATATGTCATGAGACAAATTTTAGCTGTTTATTTTGGATACGAGCCGAGAAAATCATGTTTCCCCCAAACTAAGACATTTCAAATTATAGAGTAGCTTCGCTACTAAAAAAACAACCCTACCCCTCCATTATTTTCAATTTAATAAAATTAATGGGGGTGGGGGTTCAGTGCTGAACAAGGTACTTTGTGTGAAAGTGTCATATATGTTTACCCTCTTATCTGCATATAGTATGTATTTTATTTCAATAAATACATCAAATTTCATATTTTTATATTTTCATGTCTGCATAACATTTTAAACAATGGATCTAAAAACATTATGGATTGAAAGTTACTTAATTCATTATACATTTTACTATTTTTTCATTTTTTTTAAAGTTTAAAATTCTTATATAAAAGAAACTAGTTGTATGTCTGTATTTATGTACCAAAAGATCAAGCCAACCGCTACTACACGTATATGGTTTTTCTTTACAGTGAAGCTTCTCATATGTCCATAGAAGAGATTAATAACTTTTTGAAGGGAAGAGTTCAACCCTTCAAAGAGAAATAACTTCTGTAAAAAGCCCCCCCCCCCTCGTATTTTTATTTATTTTAAGGTAAGGTAAGGGGGTTTGATTGCTCTACTGGGCAATTTGAGGTAAACTGCTTGATAACTTTGTAAAGACAATGCTTCCAGCACTTCTTCTGTTTTTTTTTCTTTAAATTATTTTCTCCACATATAAAATATCCATTATTTGTTTTGTATACATTGCTTGCTAAGCCTCTCAAATTTCATAACCATTTACATACACAAAATAAATATTTATACGCAATTTCCACAATAATTTTTAAAACGTTAACGAAGCCAAATCTGTACCACTTTTCCACCACTTTTGATTCCTGTGACGTTATAAAAATGAGGGATTCTCCATCTCTTTTTTTAGGGGTTTTCTTTCCCACTTATCCTTTCTTCTCCCTCATTTTTATGACGTCAGAGGAATCAAAAGTGGTACAGATTGGGCTACGTCTCAAAACGTACTCCTCCACCTTTTTTACCTTTAGCCAGGACAAGGATCTAAAGGGATAAGACAATGACCGATAAATTGATGTACATCCCCAATGATGATAATAAAGTTACAATTAATGGTTAAAACGTTTAAACAAACAATCAGAATTTACGAAAGTCTCAAAATTTGTGAAGCCAACAAACGAGAAAACGCTTGTTCGGATTGTTTTAATTTTGTAAATATAATAATGTTGAACATTATGAAGCATCGTTTTCTCATTTTGGAGTTTGTAATAACCATATTTTCCTTTTATAATTAGGGAAAAGTAAAATATCAAATAATTAATAACATTTTTTTAAAATTAAGTGAGGGGTTTATTTAAAAAAAAACTCAAATATTATGTAGTATAAAATTTCAACAGTAAAATAGGACGAAAAAGATGTATATATCAAATTACTATCCTTTATCCTTTTTGACAACCCTCCTATTTTTTTAGCATTTTCCTCGATTCATAATAATTTTGCTCGCACAGTTGTTCTACAGACCATCAGCCTCTGGATTTTTGTGTGTAGCCTGGGTACTATTGCTTATAATCAGCCAACAGACAAGAAAGACAGTTTACTTCAACAAGATCATAGTTGTCCACCAAACGTACATCAAAGTATTCAATTTTTAAATACATGTGAGATAGATTGTCTGTTTAGGAACAGGTTAAGACATCCAGCTGAATTTTAAGGTTACACTATGACAGCTTGCACGCAGCTGACGCGGGGCTGCCTAGCCATGAAATATAGTGTCAAAGAAACGTTCCGAACAGCGTCAGAAATAAATTTAAAAAAAAACTATTTTGCTTTCAAGTCTTCCACTAGCCAAAACTAGTTGCATTATGTCAATAAGGGGGAGGGGACATAAAACTGTAAATCAATAATGTCAATAATTATCGTAAAAACTTTGGATGCTTTTATCAAATCTTTAAGGGTTCAAAGAGCCTAAAAAGGTGTTGTACAAAAAAACTATTTATTACAGTTGGGGAGTTGAATCCATTTTTATAGAAGCAGAAATATAATCTGTGATTACGGTTTTGACCCTCTCAAGAGAGGCAAAATTGATTACAAAAATCATATCGGCGTTGATGATATCATCACCAAGAAATGGGAAAGTGGAATGGTAGATTACGTTTTTTAGAGGGTCAAAACCGTAATCATATATTATATTTCTGCTTCTATAAAAATGGATTCAACTCCCCAACTGTATGACCAATGATAATATTCTAGAATTGGAGTTTTTTGGTCATCATATCATAGAGGGCTGTAAATCAATGTATTGCTCATTGATTTATACCTGAAGAACACGGCATTTTTAGATTTTCTAGGCATTGAAAATGTTCAAAGCTTTATGATCAAATATCATATATATTATTGGACGGACTTACTTACATATAGGGTAGCTTCGCTACACCAAGCCTAAATATTCATATGCCTGCTGTGAGTAAAAAGGTAAGGAAGAAAACACTTTTGCTTTTATGATGCACATCAATCTTATATCATATTACAGGCGGGGATATGGCACTTAGAAAAGTTTTTTTCTCTCATCTTATTATAAACAGGTTTCCGTGGATATAAAATGTACAATTATAAGATTAAAAGAAGTTTTTTAGCCTCGAGATGCCGAAGGCACGGGCTAAAAAACTGGTTATGATCTTATGATTGTACATTTTTATATTCGTAGAAAACTGGATATAAACGATGCTAGACATAGTTTTTTCATATTGATGAGAACCGGTTCTAATCCACTGGTTTCGAAGGAATATGAGAAATATTTTTTTCGAGTATTATTCAAAACTGATTAATATCCCCTGGATTAGAACCAGTTCTGAGCAATAATACCATTTATCATATCGTATTAGAAACATTTTTTATAAATGATAAAAGGAAAATAATAAAACTTATAAAGTTTTTATAAATTTTCATTTCACAACCTTTATAAAGCTGTCTACAGCTATACTTTTTGATAAATGACTATTTTTTTTTTCTTTTTGAACATCTCATCTATGCCTCACTTTGTCTATTTGTCTGTTCATCCATGATTGTTTTTAATCCTTTTAAACTTGCTGAGCATTAAGTACAATCCTGGCAAGATAAATAATAAATATTTATGTTACATAATACAATACCATATAAACCAAGTCTTGTTTTAGGCCAATTTCGTTTGATATCATCTCGCTTTTCGTTGGATTAAAACTATTTAAGAGTCAAACTGAATGTAACTGAAAAATTAATCAAACAAAGAATTAGTCCTACAGTTTTCATTTTCATACCCGCGGATATCTGTCTATAATACGATGCAATAAATATACAGTTGATAGTGAATGTAAACAGAAAATTGATCATAGTTTACACTAAAAGCTTTTTACCTATGGTGTTTTAGGTAAAACGGTGTTGGATCTACACAACAAAAATTAATTTCTATCCTTTTTAATAAACACCATATTTTCACTTCTTCCACCACTTAATTATTTTAGTGCTTTCTCGTCATTTGTGTGTTCCTTAGGACATTGAAAAAAGGGTCTCCAAAAAAGTTTGTCTGTCTGTCTTTCCATCACATGTGTTTTGTGTGTCCCACTATTTTGTTTATTATACCAACTCTAACTATAAACATTGCTAAAAAAAGATTTTTACAGTTTTAAAAGGGTTAAAGGGGTTAAAGACTTTTTTACTTTAAATTTACTTTACATTCCTCAATTACCTTTTTTATTTTGCGTCATGAGTGGATGAATAAAATTATTAACAGTATTAACTATTTACAACAATGCTGCTTTGTTTCTAAACCTTTTCTTGTAGATATTATATTAGATTGTACCACATGCAATTTAAAGAAATTAACTACATAGAAATATTGTATTGTTAGGTAAAATGATAAAGGTACTGATTTTGCCATGTGTGACGTCATAAAGATAAATTTTGGGGGGGGGGGTAAACAAAATTTACCCCTGCCAACAGATTTCAGGGGGGGAAATTACCCCCCCCCCCCCCCCGGGGGGGGGGGGGGGGGGGGGGGGGGGGGGGGGGGGGGGGGGGGGGGGGGGGGGGGGGGG
>LS056989.1:0-11477 GCA_900241095.1 Acartia tonsa
ACTTAAAAAGTCAAGCAGTTTGGGCTCTTTATCTTTCACACACAGAAAATGAGATAGAAAAAACCGGATGGGGGGGCATTCAACGCCCCCCCCCCCCGACCGTTAAGGGTTAAAATCTAGTTAAAATCCAGGATCAATAAAAGATGACCTAAAATGAAAAACTCAGACAAAAAAACTACTACTTTATATAATAGGATACGTATTTAGGTATTTTTTAAAGGAAAAAAAGAAAAAAAGGTTACTAAAAAATTATTTGTTTTTTATAACAATTATCTCTTTCTCATATCAAGCCATTTTTTACTTAATGAAGGAAAAGAGAAATGTAAAAACCTTTCAAAACTAATTCATTTTATCCTTATATAAAAGTAACAGGATCTTGTTAACCGCTGAACCGACATGGTTCTCCTTTACAAATTACCTTTTTATAGTATCTGGGAAGGTTAAAAACCTTTTTTTTTGTGGGGAGGGAACAACCACTTATTCCCAATTTTTTTTCTTTTTAAAACTACCATTGAAATTTGGAATGGGGCGACTTCCCCGTTCTCAAGGTCCCTAGAAATCTCTAGGTGTAAAGCTGCTAGTAACTATTTACAGAGTTGAAAAACGCTCAAAAACAATATTTTACCACATTTACTTATCCCTTTTTCTCTGTTTTTAATATCATTTTTTCTCTTTCTCTTGGTTTTATCTCAAGAGTTGAATATCAAAATATAATTAACTAATTATAATATGCAAAATAGAAAAGAAAAAAAATAATAATTACCAACAATAAGTTTTTTTACATTAAATTTTAGCCAGCTACAAGTTTCATTTCATAAGAGTACATGATAATCTGTTGGAAGATCTAAATAATAATAAATTTATTAATTCAGTAGACTTGATTACAAACTAATTATAAACTAGCTAATTAATCATCACAATATTCTATTTTTCCAATATGGCTTTAAAACAAATTTAAATCCGCTGGATTAGAACCGGTTCTCAGCCAAACTAAAAAAATCATGTATGGCATGTATTACAGACAATTTAACACGAATATTAAACTAAAAATTTAAAAAACTATACCAGTTTTGTTCACCCCCAAGGGGCCGAAACAAAACTTATTAAAACCTTACATTTTTAAAATTTTTAAATCCGCAAAAAGTTGTCTGTAATACTATGGGATAAAAAACTATATAGACAGAAAAAAAATATATTTCATATAAATATTGATTTTACAAGTGTTAAAGGCAAAATGTAATTTTTGTTATTTTAGTTTTGTCAATAAATCGTTGAATATGATATTTAAGTAAATTTTTATCAATTTAGGACAAACAATTAGTAAAGATCTAATGTAGGGATCTAAAGGGATACGACAATGACGGCTAAATTGATGTACATCCCCTATGATGATACAATAAATAACCCTTCTATAGATTACAATAAGTGGTTGAAACGTTTAAACACTCAAACCAACAGACCAACCAATCAAAAGTTTTAAAGCCAACGAATAAGAAAACGTTACTTCAAAACTTTGGGGACTAGTGTTATAAAGAGAGGGGAAGGTTTCTGGTAAAATTCGCAAAGGTTATGTGTTATAAGTAAAAAACAGTAGTAGAACGATAAGAATTTATGTTAACTTTGAAAAAAATTGTCTATAGTTCTTTCAATAAGAAATACACATATTTAGTGAATATTATCGTTCTACTACTATTTTTAAGCCATAAAACTCACACCTTTACGGATTTTTAGTGCAACCTATTCCTCCCTTTTTCGTGCTTCGCTACTAATAGCTTAGATGTTATCCAGGGACGGAGGGGACATTGGGATGTTTATTACATTAGTCCCCAAAGTTTTATAATAACGCTTCTTATTCGTTGGCTTAACAACTCTTGGGAATTTTGACTGGTTGGTTCATTGAGTTTAATGTCCAAAAGTTTCAACTACTAATTGTAATCTACAGAAAGGATTAATTTGTGTATTATCATTAGGCATGTACAGTTTATCGGCCATTGTCTTATTCCTTTAGATCCCTAATGTAATCCTTTCTTCAGAGCGGCCACAGCAGCCAGCGGAGAGGATGAATACCTGCCAGCTCTCTCCAAGGAAACCAACTTCTGACTACTCTATCAAAATACATAAATAGGAGCCATCCACTGAAGTGACACATGTGAAAAAGTTAAAAATATAAATAGTAATTTATCGCATCGTATTAAAGACAGCTGTCCACGGATATTAAAATGAAAAATTATTAGATTAAAGCCGGTTTTGTAAGACTCGAGGGGCCGAAGGTCTGGGCTAACAAAACTATTATTAATTTTATGATTTTTTATTTTAATTTTCGTGGAAAACAGTCTGTATTACAATGCTATACATGAATTTTAGGTATGGCTGAGAACCGGTTTCAAAGCCATACTTGAAAATCAATTATGTATTGAATAGATTAATGAAGCTAGATTATCAGTCAGACACAAAAATATGTCCAACCTAAAAAGGAATTTCTAGCAGACAAATATTTTTTTTAACAATCCCATAATACGAGTTTTTTTTATATTTTTTACACTTTAATGATTATCATATAGGCTTTCTATGTTTGTTATTTGTAGGTAATTAAAAAAAAATGACAATCAAGAAAAAAAACTTTGATAATTCTACTCTTTAAATATCCTAAATTGACACCCTAAAACAATTAAACAAAGGGAAATTCCTTTTTTTATGAACAAAGCTTTCTATGAACATAATAATTTTAAACTTAAATATCATGTTAATAAGGGTACATGGCGTTCCTGCAACTGGCAGAAATACATCTGGATGTAATTTTGTCAAAATGTAAAAAACTCTGGCAAAAATACAGTCATACTTAAAGTAACCGCCATAAAATACATCTAACACAGGCATTTCTACATCCAAAATTGTCGATTTTACATCTATTTCTTGCCAATTTTACATCTAAACTTTTTTATATGTCATAAATACATCTTATACATTTTAATTAATAATAAACAATAGTGAACTGTATAGTAGACATTTATACTACAAGAATATACATAATTAATATATTAGATTATGGCTAAATGTTTAAAATCTTTAATCTTTATTCTATAATTTATTCCTTTTTCCCTGTTTACCCATTTCATATTTTTTTTAAGAATCCACCTTTGTATATTACATAATTTTAAAGAGAACAACTAATATGTTGTTTTAACTACTTATAACTACTTTTTTGTTGCATCGCTAGTTATGAAAATATTTTCCCTTTTTATAATACAATTTTGTTTAAATAAAGCTATTCTTAACAAGATTGAAATCATCAAAGGTAACTAACACAAATCAAATAATAGTCAGCTTACTTAAACATTTTTTTAAAGCGAAGCTTTTCTATAATAAGGGTCGGGCCGTGCGTCCGTCCGTACGTCCGTCACACACGGATAGCTTTTTTTGTTAATTTAGGCATGTTAGAATTGTCCTATCGATTTCAAACTTGGTGATACAAACATGGTGATTACTTTAGTAGTTAGGTACGATTTAGAAAGCGTAGCATCTCTATAATCATTGCCTGAATGTCCGTATGTTCATTTTAAACATGTTGATTATTTTAACTTTTTTAACAACAAATTTTTATGTGAGCTAATCATCCGATTGATCCGATTTTTGTTATGTTGATTCCTGGGACAACAAAGTATAGTGTTTTAAGCGAAGCAACTCTATAATCAAGTCCTAAAAATGTAAGTATGTCATTGTCCATAAACATTATTCTGTATCAAGCAGTTTTCCAAAAAATTTACTTACAATTTTGCTTCAACTCTTATACATTTATATTCTAAATTTTTCAGTTCTGACACTATATAAGTGTTGATGTCCGTTTGTCCTACCGTTTTTGTGCTTCACTTTTATGGATGTTGTCATCCTTATTTTTATTTAATTTATCTAAAGCTTTCCTCTAAAAAAATACAAACTATAGAATACATGGTCTAATTTATCTACCAGATTTGTACAGCATTATAGATATACTTTTAAGACAAATATAATTTGGAGTCCAAGAAGACTAGTTTTAACTTAATGGCATTATTAGCTTTTGTTTGTAATTTATGTCATCATTGATGTCGATTTTGGACAATGAATAAAAGTAGTCTTGGATGGCGAATTGTCAACATATTATTGCTAAAATTGGCTATGGTTTTATGATAATGCTTTTATAATAGTAACATGATGTCTGTTTGTCTCTTGTATCGAAGGATTTTGCTAAACGATATGGTTCTCAATTACAGTAAAGGTACAGGGAAGGCTTTTAAATATTTTAGTGGAAGTTGCTTCCAAACTCACAAGAAAATCCCCCGTAGAAAAAAAGAGCCATCCCCCAAAAAGTGATATTTATAGTGGACTTAAATGCTATGGGTTATGTATAAAAACGATACTTCTAGTTTTAATATGAAAATATAACACAGTGTACAATGGTTGAAAAGAAACGTTTCCAGTCCCTTTACTAAATAGGCCTAAAGCTATAAGCAGATAAATATGATCAATTCTAATCTCATAAATAATTGTCGGATACACCCTAAGCCCCATAAAATGTCTTATTTAACAATTTTGCATTGGGAAAAAGTTGTCTAGATGTCTTGTCTATAGATAGATACATATTATTTTATGTGTTAATGTTAAGTTTGTATAAATTTGACTTTTTGGTAATTATGTTTGCTAATTACCTTTATAATTTCTCTTGATTTTTTTATCATCAGCTTCGTTGCTTGAGACCTCTGGGGGCACCTTAGATATAGGAGGGGAATGGGTCGACTTTGTTGTAATAGGTTTAAAATAAAAGATTGCATTTTTGGTTGCGGGAAGTTTATTTCAAATATATCCCTTAAACTTGTTAGAAGCTTCATGTTGAACGCGAACCGTAAAGGTTCAGTGCTACAAATACATTTATGATTTCAAGGTTTCGTGATTTAAAAAAAATATTTCTTTCTTTTCTCACTGCTATTTTTAATGACCACGATTCAACGAATTCTCACTTTTTCCATTCGTACACCTATGTTATTTTTTGTGTTTCGCTACTTATGTATGTTTTCACTTTTGTTACAAAACAACACATCAAAATTCTATATTAAAAGGTTTAAAAAACACCAAAAAAGCCAATCAACACCACCTTAATTGGCAAAATACTGTGTAAGCATCTGATTATAAAAGATTCAAATTGTGGATGTACTAAAACTGATTGTGGGTCAAATTGAAAGGCTAAATGAGTTTTCCAAATTAGGAGGCAGTAATTAACTTGTAAATATAACAAGCTTCATATGTTCATACAATTTAACTAAAATATCTTACAACAAGTCAACAAAATATAATTTAATAAAGATTATCATTGCATAAAAGCCGATAATATGACCATTGATAGGCATTTTGACCAAAAAAACATAGAATTTTACAAGAATTTCTAGAAGAAATAGTTCTTTAGTACAAACGTCTTATACAGACATTTCGATACATTATCAACTACTACCGGCTGCACCCCTAGCATCTAGGAGCTCTATTTGGAGAGCTAGAGGGCAAAAAATAGCCAAAAAAACATCTCAAGACTTAAATCTGGAAATAAGATAGACTAAAACCTTCCTGTGACATATGTGAAGCTTCCCTTAAATGGAGAACTCAATCGGTACAGAAGTTATTGAAATCTTAAGCTACAGACAACAAAAACCTTACCACTTTATATAATAGGATAGCCACTTTGCCATAAAATTATAATTTTGAAATTGTTTTACAATGATTCAAGGATTAATTGAGAAATTACATTATGGAAAATGTAACAATTTGTGTAAACACTAAAATATAATTTGTTCATACTCTATACTTGATTTGAATAAATTAATCATATGAAACTGATTAATAATCATCAGATAATTCTAACACATCAAACACCAGGGATTCACACCCGCATTCGCGGTGATTAAGTGAAATTTTATTTCAGGAGTGATGTTACTAATACTTAATATAAATTAGCCTAAAACCAGCCCAAGAAAAGAACAACATAATCTGGCCAACCAATATCTAACCCGCAAAATCTTAGTAATTATCAATGGATTTATTATTACTTGGATTATTTATTAATTGGATGTTACACTAGATTAACATGTTCTCTAATAAAGTGAAACCCGCAGCGGGCTAAAATAACGATACCCCCATCTAAAGCTTTTACCCCATACCCTCCCCTCCCACTAGATGAATGAAATGACCAATAAACGAGTTGCTTGTAAGCAACCTAAAATGACGACAATTTTTCCCCTCTAATAATACCCACGTATATTCTACATCCATTATTTATCTAAAAATATAAATGTAAAAAGTTGTTTAAAGTCTGCTAAAAATTACATAAATTATTATTGATTTTGATTTATCCGCTAAATTTGTCGTCTATTGTTCCTTATTTACTTGTCTTGAAATTTATATTTTAATTAGGAATGCAATAACTAACATATTAATTATTCATTAACAATTTTTAAGATTTTCATGGAGAAATGGGAAGAAGTATTTATAATTAATTAATTTTCCAGATATTTTAATTAGGAATAGAAAACTATGAATGTTCAAATAAATGATCTGAAGACAAAAAAGCCATCGCTCTCATTGAATCATAACTTCATAAGTCTTTTCTCAAATAACTTGGCCTCTTTATCAAGACACTAATTAAAACAACGTCTAAGATCTAGCTACTATTAATGATTAAGGTCTATAATTGCTGAGTTGTTACATTTTTAAACTAAAGTCACTTTGACCCATTTGTAGTTAAATTTGTATTTTTTGTCTGCTGGCAGAAACTGTGAGTATGTAACTGCAAGTTATATTACTAACATCTCCTATCAAAGGTAATTTATCTACCAACAGACAAATCTTATAGAGCAAGTTTGCCTTTAAAAAGCACAAATATGATTATTAATTACCTCACACATGTACAACTCCAATACACCTTTTTTACAATTCAGGTTTAAGCTTTTAATATTCATAACAGTTGTGCAAATTTTTATGAAACAAGGATTAAAAGATCCAAGAAGGCGAATTTTTATCAATGAATAAAACAACTGTAAAGTAAAATCCCCTTTGATAATATTTCATGATAATTTTGATAATTTTTAAATTTAGTTAATCGGCGTAAAATATCACAAAATTCAGTTCAATATGATCGTACACATAGGAAAGATGTAGTTGAAATAAAGAATAAAAGTAATCACGAACTTCTCACAGTCTACACTTCCAACGCGACAAAACGGTGGCATAACATGTAGAGCATTCACTCGTTGTTGGTTAGATGATGGGTTTGAATCTCGGCCCCTAACCACGACAGAACAAAAAACGTTAAAATCATTATTACTTCTTCTATGTTAGATACATGCTATTCATATAGGATTATGGAGTATGCCTAGGTCTAAAATAGGCGAGATTGCTTCAATGAAAAATTGATACTTCCAAACAAATGTTGTGCAATCAAAATAAGTGTTTTAAAAGGACGTTTGGCTTTATTTGTAATATTTAATTCAGGGTACAAAACTAAGATATAATTGTGTATTAGGTAAAACAGGTTAAAACTGGGCCTAATCACCATGTATTAATGTTACAGAGTTGCTACGTTTATTTAAATCGTACCCCCGGTAAGAGATTTTTCTCATGCTCAGCCTAAAAAGATATCTCTACGTAAGAAAGAACGAACAAACGGACTGATTGACCCTAAGTATAGAAAAGCTTAGATTTAAAATATTTGGCACAAAAGTATATATTTGCATGCATCATAGTGCAGTAAATTAACCAAATCAGGAAAATTAGTATCTTTTTATTAGCAACAGAGTAGCAGCTCTACAACTTTACTATTTTTCACTTTTCTCAACAACCAGTATCATGTAGTTTTTATTGTAAACTTAGTTTAATGTTACAAAGAAGGTAATGTTGGTATGAAGAGAAAACACCTTGGGATTATAGATCTTATGACTCTTCCTTGAACCAAACTGTTCAATTTATTATGCAAAATTTGAATGTGGAAAATGCAATATTTTTTCCAGTTTGATCTATACTCATCACGAATTTTTTAATCCTTGTTAATTTACTAATTGCAGTCGAAATAATTGACATGTGCTTTGAGTCAAATTTTCACACTTTCCTGTTTTATTCATCTGGTTTTTATTTATTCTCCTCCTGAAAAGTAAAAGTGTTATCTTAAATTCAAGGTAGAACGATGTCTGTCTGTCTGTTAGTTTGTATGTAACGAAGGATCTCGCTAACCGCTGAACCGATCGGGTTTTCCTTAACAGGGTAGGTCCTAAGAAGGTTTATAACTATTTTGGGGAAGGGAAGAAAAATAATAACCCTTCCCCCAAAATTGTTTCAAAAATCTAAATTAAAAAATGTTTTTTTGAGATTCAATTCCCCTCTCCTCAAGTGCCCCTAGAGGCTTCTAGGGCGAAGCCGCTAGTTGTTTTTAAAAGTACACTTCGATATTAATAAATTGAAGGGTAGGGTAAGAAATTGTCCAAGAGGACCTCATAGGGAAAGTGATAACAAATTTGCCAGCTTTTATCGGTTTCTTCTAAAACAACTTAAAAGTGGGAGTTGATTTTTAATAGGGTGTTAACAAAACTTACATTAGTTTTGCTTGAAATTTTAATTTTAGCATTTCTATTAATTTGCTAACATATTTTAAAAGTCATTCTATGTTTTTGGTAAAAAGTAAGTTTTTGTCTGACTAAACTAAATTATAATCACAATAAAAAGATGTATGAGTATAGCTTATTAAAATTCAGGTAAAATTTCTATACAATACATAGCTATTATTCTCCATTCATTCACCAAACTTCATCATTTGTAACTAAGTAGTCAAAATAAGGCTAATGCTATATACGTTGTTAAGTGTTTAGTATATCAATATTCTTAGCAAAAAAGTTAAAATTTTGAACTACTTTACTCAGTCGCGTTACTGTATTATTCCTAAATGTGGATATAATTTACTAATTTAGACGTATGAGTGGGTGGGTGGCAGGCTAAGGCAGAGATGGAAGTAATTTGCCAACGTTTTCGGTGCCAAGTATTTGTGCAAAATTTTTGCAAAAATGTAGATAAAGAGAGTGCGAAAAAGAGAAAGAGAGAAAAGATAATGACTTAGATTTAAAAAACATTTGTTAATTTTTCATTGAATCTTCAATAAACTCGTATCTCTCTCCACCCTGTTTTGAACGCCCTTGTCAAGAAGTAATAAGTCAAGCTATTTCTTATGAAGTTACTTAAGAATTATCTGATTTTATGTCTGATTTTAAACACGTTAGATGATTAAAAGTTTAATTGTAAGTAGCAAAGCTACTCTATAATACACTTTTCTATCTGTCAGTTCGTCAGTCCGTCCGTCTGTAACGCTATGGGGGAGAATGAGATTTTTTCAGCTGCTTTTAAAGATAGACCTCTTTATTGGCCATTTTTGAGTGTATAACTTTCATCTAACTTTTTAGCCGCATTTATTTTTTTTACCAAAATTGTCACATATTTTTGGTGCTTTCAGTCCGATTTTCAAAATTGTTGTGGGTAATGGTTTAAAAAAAATTCCCCTTCGTTTTAAAGATTTTTTTGTGTTTACTGGTAAAAGGACGAGTACCTTTATTTTTGATTTTGCAAATATTGCTGATTTTCTGTGCTGCTATTGAAGATAAATTGATGATTTTTTGTGAAGGTTTCATTTTGAAAAGAACATCTCACTTTGTCTGCCAGTCAATGGCTTATGGAAGAAAAGACATATAGATATTTTGTTAAAGGTTTCGTGATTTTTTATTTTTTTATTCTTTTTCTTCCTTTTTTTGACCATTAGGTCTTAATTAATAAGGAAATAGTAGACTATTTGGATAGGAGCTGATGTGCTCCATGTATTATAATATTATGAATACAACCTGAAATCAAGTATCAAAAATTGCAATATAACCTAACTTTCTATGGGTTATAAATTATATCAAAAATGCCTAAATTAGATTGGAAATGGGAATTTTTTTACTATAACTTCCCATTTTACTAATTATTATGGATATAAAACATATGTTTTGAATAATTTAAAGCATCATTTAGGTTTCTTTAAGAACATACTAATTTGTGAATTAGCTTTAGTAAAATAATAAATGGAGTTTAGAAGAAATGGATAAGTTTTCTGAAATGATTTTGGAAAATTTAAATAATATATGTAAATTTTTAATTAAATTAAATAATTTTGAAGCATAAACTGATTGGAGTCCTCAGAGCTATTAAACAAGAAATGCATATTTAGTAATTGTAAATGCAAAATAAAAATTACATTTTTTACATTTTTTGTATGCTCTTCATTTTTTTATTATAATATTATTAGTTTTCTTATAACTGCGCTTATTTGTAACCATCCTTTGTCCATAGATCCTAACTGCAAGTTCATGAGTTTTTCCCTTAGGTTGTAACACTTTATAGCTATAACTGGCATGTAAACCTGTGTATTTATGTATCTGAAATCAGGGATAATGACAAAGTTAAAATGTAATGAAATATTATCTCTGGTGTCATGAAATTCAATGCACCATGTTGTTATTAAAATTAATAAATAGGCACTACAACGAACATAAAAGCCTAGCTCCAAGTTGGGATGGAGAGGTAACCCAAATTAAGTTTTATGTATAGAGGGAGTATTATTTTTCTTTGATACACTAAAATTAAGAAAAGCCCTATTCCTTTATCTTGTGTTCAAGAATGAAATGACCATTATAAGTCCACCTACTCAGTTGAAAACACTAAATGTAGGGCAATTATTTCATTCTTCATTTTTAAAGATTGGGTGATCTTTCAAAGACGTACATTTATAAATTTTCACAAAGCTTATTAGCAAAAGACTTGACATGATTGCCTTTGGCTTTCATTTAAATATTGTGTCAGATTAAAATTGATTTCAGTTTTTGGGAAGCACAAAACATACAAACCACAAAAACCAATATACGTACATTCTCCATCAAAATCATGAGTCTTATGATTACTGAGATCTTATTGGTCAGATAAATAACATTCTAAGACTTTTTTATATAATTTTTAGCAATTATTTTAATAGAAACATGAAAATATTTTGTGTAAGAGCTTTTCAAAGATGATAAATGTTAAATGCTCAATTTATCATCCTACAAACTTCCCAACAAATTACTATTTTTAATTTATATTAATTGCGGCTTTAAAATGTCATGAAGAAAAATCTTCAAAAGACAATGTTTGAGGGTTCTATGTATTTTATAAGGAAGCCAATGATCTGTTTCTTGACTACATTATAGGGGCCGCATAAATGACCAACTTGCGTTGCTTGTGGTTAATTTTTAAAAGCGAAGCTTTTCTATAATTAGGGTCGGTCCGTCCGTACGTCCGTCCGTCACGGATAGCTTTTTTCGTTAATTTAGACATGTTAGAATTGTCCTATCGATTTCAAATTTTGCATGATGATTCCTTTAGTAGTTAGGTACGATTTAGAAAGCGTA
>LS056990.1:0-11477 GCA_900241095.1 Acartia tonsa
AAAACTATTATTTAATAATTTTTAACAAATATATATATAAATATAAACATAGCGATAGAGAGAGAGAGAGAGAGAGAGAGAGAGAAGGGAGAGAGAGAGAGAAAAAGAATGGATAAGATGGCTTTATCAACGAATTTTATGACCCCCGTAATAAAACTGCCTGTTACCCAATGACCAAACGTTTCCTTTCACAGTTGACCAGAAATATTAAAAATGGAACCAGAAAAATGAATATCTAATATCTATCAAAAATTGTAAAAAATATTAAAAAGACAAACAACTAAAAATGGATGTTTAATATACGTGGATATTATGCCAGGGGGTAAGTTGTCGTCATTTTAGGTTGATATATCTCTTGTCAGTTTTAGGTCAGTTCGTTCCTACATTATGAAGGGAGGGGATTGGGTAAGGTAGGGTAGGCTTGTGGGAATATTCACAGAAAATTTTAGACATTTCTACCACAGCGTAATGAAGTAACAGGAATTCTTATAAGCTTATGTCCACTTACTATAAATAAGTAGCATTGTGGATATAATAAATGATAAATTGAGTTATAGCTCAATCATGGTTATCTTTCTGTAAATCTGACACCTATCTTCAATAGCAGATAATTACAATTAGTGTAGCTAACATAATAATGAAAAAAGTCCAACAATATACCATTGTGATTTCCTAGTAGTTAACAAATATGGCAAGCATATAAGAAATACTGTTTCATGGCTTCCGTTTAAAGTACAATTTTGTATCATAGCAAAAAATATGTAATGATAAAATTAAAGCAAAATAGTTTTATGTTATGTACTTTCACTAAAGTAAATTTTTGTACCAACATAACCCCCACACCCCTTTTAAAATCTTTAAAAAAAACATAATTCTAGTCCTTGCGGGGTAAGAAATAGGTGAAAAATAGAAAAAGCATCAAAAATATGACTTTTGACAATAGAGATTTTTTTGTGGAAGTGATAATAAACCATATGCATATATATTTTACCAAGCTTACCCCCAATGGATAAAGAATATACGTGGATATACTGACAGGGGAAAATATGTCGTCAATTTAACTTGCTAATACGCACCCTATATATTGGTCACTTTATTCATTCAGTAGGAGTGGATGGGAGGGGGTAGGAGGCTGGGGAGAGTCTGTATTATAGCCATCTGTGTGTTGCACCTTATTAGAGTACATGAAACTCTGATGCAACATCCAGGTAATAAAAAATCGATTCTTACCCCATGTGTATGTGTATGTGTATGTTTGAAATATCTTGTAGCGCAGAACCTATGTAACTAGGTACGTCCGAACGTTATGAGTTATGTCAAGTATTGTATGATTTACCTACGGGACATCCCCAATTGGTATACATTCCCCCCCCCCAAAAAAAAAAAAAATGATAAACAAAATAACCCTACTCCAGATTAAAGTTATTAGTGGAAAAATATGGACACTTACAAATTGTACAACTCAGTCAATAATTAATACAAATGTTTTCAAAAGCTGGGGGGATAGGTAATATTCTCTTTGGAGGGTGGATATATCCTTCCCAAACATGTATAAGGTTCTTTACAAGACATATAAAAGGTTCCCTGTAAAGGAAAGCCATATCAGTAGATATCTTTTGATACAGACACACAGACAGACAAATAGAATGACATCCAGTATAATTGTACATTCTATATCTGCGGAAAGCCGTTTATAATACGATGCAAGAAATAACTATTATAATGTTAAAACTGCTGCTATGTCAGGTGAGTGTTATAATAAGTTAGCCTTGGCCCAAAATAGGCGCAAATCATTTCTACGCAAAGCTAATTTTTTTAGCCAAAGGTTATGCAATCAAAGGGTTGGTTGTCTGAAGAACGTTTGACCATATAACATCATTATCAAGGTTTGAGGTAGAGATACACCAAATTAAGATCTCGTGGGGTATCCCATGCCCAAACGTTATATCTTTGTTGAAGTATATAAGCATTACAATATAATTCATTTAATATTCCATTAATCTATCCTTGTATTTCTTAAAAATTTCTAAGGAATTTGATCTTTACTATATAAGGCGACACAATATAATGTAATTAATCAATATTTTACAACTAAAATTTTCAACAAGATGGAGGAAATCGATATATTATTAATTGGATGTTGCACCATATTTTCATGTTCGCAGCTGGCTAAAATAACGATACCACTCATCCATCCCTTTCCCCATCCCCTCCCCTTCTACTGGATGAATGAATTTACCAATGATGAGATCCATATTAACAAGCTAGATTGGCGAATAATTTTCCCCTGTCAATATATCCACATATATCCTATATCTATTTTGTACAAAAAAAAGCTACAAGAATGAAGAGGTGAATAAAAATTGAAGTCCCTACCTATTCTTCTTATTTTCTCAGCTGGCACATGAGATAGACATCTGGAATTTCTTATGAAGATTCTCATTACCAATGTCTGTTCCTAGAAAAATAAACCTCAATTCTAATAACTTTATATTGAAGAAAATATTTGGAAGTTTGTAAAATTAAATTAACCAAAAATTCTTTATTGATACATTGTAAATTTCATAAATAGTTTAGAAAAATCAGGGTCAAGAGGGACATTGCCCTGTTAATTACACTGGTACTCAAAGTTTTAAAACCATGATCATTTATACTTTCACTGAATTTTAATTGGTTTGTTAAAAAATACATATTAGTTTCAGTTGATAATATTAATCAATAGAAGGGGTAAATCTTGTATCATGCATCAGTTTATCGTCCATTGTCCTTGAGATAAATAGATTGGTGAGTTATCAAACAAGTATGACAAAATCTATAAGAAGCGAAGCATACAAACAGAAACAAAAAATTATAAAATGATTAACAAAATATTTAAAGTAAGTTTAGAGTAGGTGCTCATTAGTCATGAGAATCTCCAAAAAAAATTGTTTAAGTATTTTATCTTTTATATAAGCAGAGAAAATTGCTTTTTGACCCCATAGTATTATGCCTTTTCTTGTGGTATATGTATTATGTAATATATTTTAACCATTAAGACAGAAGTGCAATATAATCAATTAATTAATTTTTACCTAATCTAACGCATAGTATCATACTCAAGGAGGTAGTGGTTACTGGATTTAAATTTGACTGGTCTCCAAGGTTTCATTAAACGTTCTCTGATTTGTTGACCAGAAGGGTAATTCATTTTTATAATTGGGGATGTGTATATTTTATCTTTAGTTGTCTTATCCCTTAGAAACCCTGATTATACTATACTTTAGTGTTAAATGGCTTTAGTATATAACAATGGACAATATTTTGACTGTTGGAATTCTTTTTATTGTAAAGTGTTTTCACCCACTCTCTCTCTCTTTCTCTTTCTCTCTCTTTCTCTTTCTCTCTCTCTCTCTCTCTCTCTCTCTCTCTTTCTCTCTCTCTCTTTCTTTCTATTTCTCACTTTGTAATATATAGTTATATAGTTTAAGGGATAAAGCCAGGGATCGAAAAGGATAAGAATATGACCGATAATTTGATCCCCAATTATAATACACAAAATTATTACTTTTATAGATTCCAATGAGTTGTTGCAACTCAAATAAATGAACCAACCAATCAAAATTCATTAAAAGTCCCCAAGGTTTTCAAGCCAACGAATAAGAAACGTTATTATAAAACTTTGGGGACTATGGTAATAAACAGCCCAATATCTCATTTCTGGAATAAAGCAAAAAGCAAAAGCACTGGCTTGACCAGGATATCTGTGTATCTGTCTGTCTGATCTTGCTAACTGCTGAACTGACATGTTTCCATTTATAGGTCCAGAACAAATATATAACTATTTTTGGGGAAGACACCTAACCCTCCTAAAAGAAATATCCCCTGGAAAAACCATGCAAAAATTCTTTACTAATGAAACAACATAGAAAGTGGAGAATTGAATTAAACCCCCTCCCCCCCCCACACTGTAACAAGTGCCCCTTGAGGCCTCTATAGAGCAAAACTGCTGTTCATAATTATAATACCATATACCTTTAATTCCTGACTGCAAGCAGCTTTACCTATTATTCAATATTATTACAACATCTCCATGGATATAGGTATACATATATGTAGAATATATATGCTATTAATAATTATAATGCCATAAACCTTTTATTCCCTGACTGCAGGCAGCTTTACCTATTATTCAATATTATTACAACACCTCCAAGGATATAGGTATCCTTAAATGTAGTGGGGTGTGTTTACCCCAACCATGGGTATTTTAAAAATGGCTTAATATATCAAAAAGTTAAGATAAAAGTTTATTATTTAGTATAAATTGGGGTCAAATGTTATTAATCGATTTGATTATGATTTGTTTGTATTCAAAATTTCTAAAACTTTTTCTGATTCATATTCTTAACCCCCTGATCACCCCTCCCTCTCTATTCTCCTTGATATACTTAGACTTTCTAACTGCCTTTAAATTTTTACTTGTTCTTTTGTAATACAAGAAAGGTCGTACAATGTAGATTAATATTCTGTAATTTAAATTTGTTGGTTAATTAAGATCTTAAAAAAGGCTACATTAAAACTAAGGTCCATGCAGTTTATGAAAGAGTTATAAAAACGCAATGGCTTTGTTTTCAACATAAAAAGGAATGGACAGAAAAACAGCCTAAAACCATACAAAGACATTAACATTCTGGAACTTATAGAAGCTTAACTAAAATGGAGAACTCAATTGGTTCAGTGATTATCAAAATTTTAACGATAACCAATATGTTGATAATGTTATAAACCTTATTGTACCTAAACATTCACTGTAAAGGAGAACCATATAGGTTCAACGGTTAGCGAGATCCTTCCGTGTAGACTGACAAAGATAATGTTACTCTTTTTATAGGTATACCATTATATTATCTTGCAACTAAGAAATAGCTTAAATAGGTTAATTTTAGATTTTGCAACATTGAATGAATCCTGCTGTATTATAAAAGACCACCTAATTCACATTTTCTTTCATACAATTTAGGTTCTTAAATAATGGTAATGATATATAAACCTATGTGCACTTATAAAAGTAAAATTTATTCTGGAAAATTACCTAAAAAGAAATCTTTTAGTCAGAGACAAACAGATATATTTATAAATATGAATAATTAGATATCTAGAAATAAAAAAAATAGACTAATATGAATATAGATAGATACACAGAAAGATAGGAATATGGATAGACAAATAGATAGATAGGCAGACATGTATTGAGATAGTTAGATGGACTTATAGATAGATAGACAAATAGACAGATAGACTTACAAACAGTTAGACATCCAATCACCTTTACAACTTTTGTAAATAAACATTGGTCTTGTTTTATACAACTGTTAGTGAACTATTTTACTATTCCCATAGTCAAAAGTTATTAAAGAAATCACAGTACATTTATAAGTCAGAAATGGCTAAAATTTTGATGTAATTTTAAAGCAAATTTGTTTTAAGAAACCCTCTGTTTAAAGTAGAATATTGGCCACACTTCCCCTTTTAAATTTGTGTTAACAATACCTTTACTTCAACCATTATGCAGTCACAAGTTAAAGGGATAGAGTAAGGCTTGAAAATTAATAACTCAGTAATGTTACATGCTTCATTTTTAGGAAGCTTTTCTAACAAAAAAAGTAAAGAGTAATCGTAAAAATTTTTAAGCATAATCTAATATTTTGTTAACGTTTTTTTCTTTACAAAATTATAGTGTCATATTTTTTTTGTGTGAAATATTTTGCTTCAATAAACAATTTCAATAGTAATAATACATTAAGATTTATAAAAAAAATACAAATAATTTTAAGACTTTGAAACTAAAATACTTATCTAAATTAATGCTTTTTTAGCCTATAACGTTTCTGCATATCAGAAAGAATTTCATTATGGAGATGTATCTTTTTCTGTATGCTAGTAATATATGTATGGCTCCAAAATCGATTATCCGTTGGAATAGAACTGGTTTTCAGCCATACTTCAAAAATCATGTATTTTATCGTATTACAGACAATTTTCCAATAATTTTGAAATAAAAGTCATGAAATTATTACCAGTTTTGTTACATCCAAGGGGCCGATAAATAACTAATACTGCAAATGTTATCAAAAAGAAAATCATTCATTGATTAAAGATAAAGGCAAATAAGTCCATATAAATTATATAAAATTTTGATTTTAGCTAAATATTTTAGATATCCCTAAGATTTAACACCTGTATAGTGATGTTTAAATTTCATGTAAATTAGCCAAAAGTCCAAACAATAGATTAAGGCTATATCATAAAGCAAGGATGATAATATCCCTAGCATTCAAAGATAGAAATCATTATTAAAATAAGAATATGTAACACATTTATAATGACAAATTTCAATAAAAATGATCAAATAATAGATTAAAGCTATATCATAAAACAAAAGTGATAATATTCTTAGCACTCAAATACTGAAATCATTATTAAAAGCAGAATATTTAACACCTGTATAAAGATGTTTAAATTACATGTAAATTAGTGAAATGTCCAAACAATGGATTAAAGCTATATCATAATACAAGTATGACAATATTATTAGCATCCAAAGATTAAAAATAAAATAACATAATTAGAAATTCTAGATAAAGCCTTCATCAATACAGAAATTCAACAGGTTATTAGCTCCCCCCCGAAATTGTTTTGAATGGAGGGGGTGTTGTAAAATTCCATGCCTTTTTTTGTCTGAACTGAAGGATCCGCTGAACCGATAGGGTTCTTCTTAACTATGTAGCTTCTTATAGGTCCTGGTAAGTTTTATAACTATTTTGAGGGATGGTACCACCACCCTCCCAAGTGAAATATGCTTGCAAAAACTTTTTTTATAAAAAAGTTCTTAAAGTCTTTATAAATAATGAGTTAAGCTCTATAGAACATTTTTGCGAGTTGATGTAAAATAAAATTTATTTTATTTAAAAGTATGTCATTGTCCAAACAAGATTTATTTTATTTATAATAATGTCCAAGTAAAATTTAAATCCTCTCAATAGAACATGATAATATAATGTCAAGCATTTCCTAGGCACCTGCTTATAAGATTAAATAAATCCTGTTAGAAAAAGTCAAACTCTAAACTCGAAAATTTATTTTGCTACTTTGCCTTTTGTTAATGTCCATGACACTTTAACGTCAAGTTCAACATTTAGGCTAACTATGAGGAGCTAATCTCTCCTTTTCTGTAAAAAAAACAGGGTATTAGAAAAAATAACACCAAATAATTCTAACTGTTATGTGGTAATGAGTTGCGCCTGTTTGGGGCCAAGCCATTCCTACGAGCGGATGCTCTATGTGTTTAGCCACTGTCTCGGGTTTGTATATAAAATTTATGATATTTTTATATAACAGTAGACAAATGCACAGACTCCCTATAAATACAGTGTGTTTTTTTTATGAGAACTTTTTTGAAAGCAATTTTTCCCCACTTATAGTTATCAGAATTTAATGACTAACATTTTATTCTCTTCGTTTTTTAATGCAATTAATAGAACACTAAAAACATATTTCAGTTTTTATTTAAAAAGTACAGTAAAATCTAAAATTCAAAACTTAGGTGACAACACTTAAAAATGGCTTTAGCGCATTTTTCTTATGCTCAAATATTCTACCTTTTGTAAGAATGGCTGCTAAACCCTTCAAAGTTGAGTTAAATAAATAAGAAAAATGCGCTAAAACCATTTTTAGATGTTGTCACCTACGTTTTGAATTTTAGATTTTACTGTACTTTTTAAATGAAAACTGTAATTGCATTAAAAACGAAGAAAATAAGCCATTAATCATTAAATTCTGAAAACTATAAGTGGGGTAAAATTGCTTTCAAAAAAGTTCTCATAAAAAAAACACACTGAATAAAGAGACGGAAAGACACATAAGTAAATAGATATGTACTTAGATAGATAGATAATAAGATGAATATATAGATAGATAGATAGAAAGATATCTAGATACCTGGGAAGCCAGCGGCACCACCTGGACTACCCATGGTCTGCAGTTTGTCCTCTGCAATCTGAAATTCAGGTATTCATACATTTCCACACATTGATACTAATATTTTAAGTTATATGTATGAACGTCATATAAAAGTCTTTTATTTTAATAGCTGCAATATATCCATGACTTCTTATAGCCCTTTTTCTGTTAATTCGTAATAACTAGTTTTGAACTCGGCCATTCATAGGGGTCAAGGCATTATCCTTACTCTTAGAAATCATTTTTATAAATTTAACGTCTGCTGTTATGATGCCGTTTAGAAGGAGATTCGAAACAATACTTTCCCCAAGAAGCAGACGTTCCACTACAAACTTAATTAGTGGTGTTTTAAAAAAAGCTTATGAACTTAACTTAATTTAATTTTCAAATAGTTCAATATTTGTTGTTTAAATTATTGTGTGTTGTATAAAAACGGGACCTGAAGGTTAGACTTGTAGCTTTCATTATCAGGTTCGAGTTCTAGCGCCTTCTTAAAGTTGTCGACAGCCTCCTTGTGTTTGTCGAGGCTAGAGTAGGCCAGACCCATACGACCATAAGCCTGAAATAAAAATGTATCAAGTTTGAATTTTTTGGCGTTTAACTAGGTACCATTAGCAACTACTGAGTGTTAACGAGATAGGATATGTTAATCCTTTCATTATCTCTAATAAAGTGAAACTAGCAGCAGACTAAAATAACGATACCTCCCATCCCCTTCCCTCTTACTGAATGAGGGAACCAACCAATAAATGAGTTCCATATTAGCAACCTAAATAAACGACAATTTTTCCCATGTTTATACAATTCACGTATATTCT
This sequence comes from Acartia tonsa, assembly GCA_900241095.1. Classification (NCBI taxonomy): domain Eukaryota; kingdom Metazoa; phylum Arthropoda; class Copepoda; order Calanoida; family Acartiidae; genus Acartia; species Acartia tonsa. The sequence continues at coordinate 8,817 of LS056990.1, forward strand.
ATATTCATTTTAACGAGTCAATTAGAAATAACAAATAGCTAATCAAATGCATCTTAAATTCAAAATACAAAAATATACATAGGTATACTATATATATGCAATCTTTCTATCTATGTATTTATACCTTGCTATAATTGCTATCCATATCTACAGCTCTCTGACAATCCTCAATGGCTGGATATCAAAATAATTCCTATATACTATCTTACTATCTTTCTATCTATCTTACTATCTGTGTATACCTTGATATAATTGCTATCCATATCTACATCTCTCTGACAGTCCTCAATGGCTAGATAAACTAATAATTCCTTTAAGCTATCTATCTATCTATTTATACCTTGCTATAATTGCTATCCATATCTACAGCTCTCTGACTGTCGTTAATAGCTGGATATCAAAATAATACCTATATATGCTATTTTTCTATCTATCTAGGTATCTATGTATACCTTACTATAATTGCTATCCATATCTACAGCTCTCTGACAGTCCTCAATGGCTAGATGATGATTATTCATCTTGCTATGGGCGGCAGCACGGTTACAATAGAACACGGGATTGCTTCCATCCAAATCAATAGCCTAAAACATTTCACATTTATATATTAAAAATCTTCAAAAATAAAAACTAGGTAGAAATTTCAATTATTTCTATCTGAACCTTTTCTTAACACCTTTTTTAACTTTCATATTTATTTTGAAATTCTTTATTAATCTTTCTTTTATCTACAACCTTTCTCTTTATTTATCCAATCTATATTTATGTCTTCTATTTAAAACAGTAGGGATTTGTTACTGTTTATTAATCTAGTACCCAAAGTATTATAATAAAATTTACGTATACGTATGCTCAAGAACGTTTGAGACCATTATTGAATTGTAAGTGCATTAAGTTAAGTGTACAAACGTTTCAGCCACTAATAATAATCTACAGAAAAGGTAATTTTGTGTATCATCATTAGATCCCTTGTTTAAAAGCCATAGGTATTATTTAATCTACCTTCAGGGCATGTAGATATTTCATTCTTCAAACTATCCACTATCTATCTAATTTATATACCTTGGAATACATAAGCAGAGCATCTGGAAATTTTTCTGTCCTCATCAAATTATTTCCCTCTGTCTTCAATCTCTCGGCCTCCTCTTTGTCAGCTGCAGATGGGGGACCTATATAAATATATAATGAATAGCGGCATTGCGCAATGCAACAGATATTTGCTCAATCATTTCTAAAACAAAATGACATGAATGGTCTAAAATTGCACGCACAGTTATAACAAGCTAACAATTTGATTTTTAGGGAAAAAAGAACAATAAAGTATTAGACAGTAAGAACAGAAATTTTAGTCATCAGGTAATTAGGTACCTAGGTATTATAGTTTATCAGACGGACTTTCATATGTATTTAAATTATACGGTAGCTTTTATATTACTAAACAAATTACAACCTACTGGCTAAATAGGTGAGACATAAAATTATTAGGTATATATTATGTGCCAAAGGTCAAATTCTTATATATATTAAGTGAGAAAACTAGGGTGCTTTACCTGTCTTGTGCAAAGGTTCGGAGGCAGTTGCTGTCTTAAAGATCTCATCTAGGGACTAAAAAAAATAAAATATAATCATGTCTGCTATACAAGGTAGGTAGGTAAGTAATTTTCATAATAGGGGGGAAATAATTTAAACACAGTATGTTGAAGTTCATTATCAAGAAAGTTTCTTAATAATGGTATGAAGTTTAGAAAGATAGTTAGATAGAAAAATGGATGAATTAATGGTTAAATCATAGATAAAAGAAACTTGTAAATTACGTAAGCTCATAAACCACTATAAATATTTCTTTTATTTTTCATACATAATAGATTTTTAAACTCACCATTATTTATAATAACAAATGCAACTACATTAGGTATCTTTCTTAAAAGTGTCACCTTAGAAACAGTGAGATGTTTATCCTCTAAAGTAAGGGCATAGGCTGACTGTAAACACTGGCTAGCAACCTAAATAAGATACCTATTATCTAACAAGTTATCTAGTAAATTTCTAAATTTATATCTTTTGTAGCAGGGCATAATCCTGAAAAATCAAACATCTTAAAAAGAGGTATAAGTACCTAATAACTAGATTAATTCCAAGCTTAATTATTTCATCTTTGTCAATAAAAGGTAACATATCGTAGAAACAAATACCTAGTGGATTTAGTACTAATTAAATCTTGATTTCCTCAAATAATTTCAATTTACAGGAGGGGTAATTTTGTGTTTGGGGTGTTTAAGTATATATTAATTTATTGTCCATTGTTTTCTCCCCATTTGTAACTTTCTGGAATTGTGAAATCCCTACCTCCAGACTTTCTTTAGCATCATCAGACAAGTCTTTGGACTCCATTTCTGAGGTCAGAAACTTGAGCATTGAGAAAACTAAACGTCTTTTATCCGTCATTTTTTCTGAAAAATATTACATAATTCTTCATCTACATACCTAGGTACCTATAGTTTACCTTTTTATAGAGATTTGTTTGGATTAAATATATCCTTATAATAAAGTAACAGGATGTTTGTGTGTCTGTGTGTTTGTATGTTTGTACCGAAGGATCTCGCTAACCGCTGAACCGATCGGGTTCTCCTTAACAGGGTAGCTTCTCATAGGTCCCGGGAA
>LS056991.1:0-11474 GCA_900241095.1 Acartia tonsa
TTTTGAATTTTTAGTTACAAAGCTACTCTGTAATATGTTATTTGACAAGGATGACAACATACATAAAAGCAAAGCTCTAAAACGAACATTAACACATTTAGAGTTGCAAATAACAACTTTGGAGACTTTTTTTCTTTAATTTTGATTGGTTGGTTTATTAAGCATGAAATGCTGCCAAAATGAAAATAAAAAAACAAGCGAAATTAGCAATAAGAACTAAGATTAACTATCTTGCTACGAGATTGCGTGATGATAGAAAAAAAATGTATTCACCAAACCTTTATTATTCCAAGTCATAAAATTCTAGTGAGGCCATAAACCTTCTTCGTATGATAATATTTTCCGGAATTTTTATGATTTTCTGACAATGTTTGACCGTAAAGATATGTGAACATATGTAGTATCTTACAAATACATCCCAAATCTAGCATAAGTTGACCCCTTCTATCCGTATGAAAATGTTAACAAAGGTGTGAAGTCTCAATTTCCGGTCGTTTGAATATATCGGGGAATTTGTATATTTTTAGGGTTATTTTAGTATTTTGAAAATATTGAAAACAGTAACATTTCTCTACGAAATCACCCATCGTTTAAGATTTTGAGTATGTTTTGAAAAATACTATAAACTAAAACTATCATTGTAAAAAAGGGAAAAATCATCATGTTTAAAATGTTTATTAAGGGCTGATTTGTATCGATTGTTATAGGTATAAAGTGAGGCCTGAATTTCTGGGTATAATGCAAAATGTGATCATACTCTACACAAACACAAGAAATGCAGTACAATATATTTTTAAAAAGTTTTCTTCTTTTTTTTACAAAGTTTTAGGCATTGAAATATACTGCAATAACAAGTGGTGGTGTCTATAGTCTTTAAACTTAGAAATGTAACAGAAATTGTTGTAATAAAATAAGGACAATTGATTTCTTAAGTAGCGCAACAATAACAATAACAATTACAGTAAAGTGTATTAAAAAAAACAAATTTCAATGAATTTAAAATCTATCAATAAAAATTAAAAATGCATTTATTGCTACAGATATTAAGACGGTAAGAACTATAACCTTTTATAAAAGTAACAATATGTCTGTCTGTATGTCCTTCTGTCTAAATGTACCAAAATATTTCTGGACTGAGAGTTATTATTTTATATTTCTTTAAAAATAATTTAAATCAAAAGAAAATGCTTTTCCTGTAAAGAATAAAGTCTGTACCAATTTCTGTAACTGTATATAGTTATTTAGTCAACCCACCTAATTATTGATCTATTTTTTTTTTATTAAATTTGTGTAAATATCTTTATATAATACATATTTTTTGTAATTTTAACTATAAATAAAATGAAAAATAAAATCGATCAAAGGCGTAAATTTACGGCCTACTCCAAGGCTTAATTAATGTATTAATCAAATATATTGCATTAGTAAATAAATTATATTCTATTAAATTAAATATTTCTTCACTATTTTTAGAGTGCTGCAAAATGCCTCAAGGGCCGCAACCGCTACTGGCATTCGAATGTGCTGTGATTTTTTTTTAAAAATCACAACTTTAGGCCTAGCTTGAAGTGTTAATAATTTTGACGCTTATTGCATGTTCAACTTGGTTTTGCGCATAAAAAATTTGGACATTCACCAAGGATGGGTATCTTTATGGTAAGACTTAATTTTATTAGTTTATCTTTCTTTTTGTGATATCCTAACATAAAAAGTCTGTAATTATGTGCCAAAAAATCTCGATAACAGCTTTTTGTCTATTTGGAAAAATAGCACAACCTTACAGAGAGAAATTGATCCTAATAATTACCAACCTCTTAATAAATAAAAAGTTTTCAGCAAGACCTTTTAAAGCTAAACATTTAAGCTAATCACCTAACAGCCATTTTTATATATATATATATTTAGTACGTTTATTTCATGTGTGTGTTATATACATACATACTGTTAGAAAAATTTAGTTTAGACTTTATAAAATTATTATTCTAAGGAACAAAAAGTTTCTTTGACCATTACTAAATTTTTGCCATGAAAACAAAATTCAAAGTTACCATTGCGGTAAAACAAAGGCTAGATTCATAAATTTTATTTTGTATTAAACATTTCATTACAAAACTAAAAATCTAGGTTATGTATATTACTAAAACCCTGCAAGGTAGTTTTAAACCTAACCTTATCTAATTGTTGCCAAAAAAATCAAAAGGCTTTGTACTTTTTGGTCTGTAACTTTAAAAATATAAAGCCAAAACTATTTTTCAAATATGTATTACTATATCAAATACGACACAGACCAAATTATGTCAAAAAAATCTATGTGACGTCATAAAAATGAGGCAGATTAGAGGAGAAGTGGGAAAGAAAACCCCTAAAAAAGAGACGAATAATCCCTCATTTTTATGACGTCACAAGGAACATTTTTGACACAATATATTTTGATAAAATACATACATATACTCCAAAAAAGAACATAAAAAAATAACTAAAAAGTATTTTTGATCTTTACCCTTATTTACATTCAAGAATTTATACAATGCCTGGTCCTGTTAAACTTTGAAAACTTTTATGATGGATTTTCAAAGAAAAAATATTCTAACAATCCAAAAAGCAAGAATGGTAATTTTCATCAGTTTCTGTAATTCACTTCTTCGTTTTTATTGATAAATTTAAGACCTATTAAGATCTAAATTGACTAAGCAAGTATTGATTGATTCACTTCTAAAAAAGAATACTAAAATAAGCCTAGACTGAAACATTGAATTCACATTGATTTTCTTTACTGTTTAAACAAGTAGAATTCTACAATCATTAAGTATATATGACAGACTTTCAAATTATAAAAGAAGGAAAAACAAATCCAAATCTGACCTTATTCACTGAGAGTATCATATTGCCAGCATTTATCAACAAAACTTGGATTTCTTCCAGACTTGGATGGACCTAAATAAAAATAGCTAGCAATCAACTATTTTTGTTTCCAGGAAAATTTAAATTTAAGTCGAAGAAGCTTAAAGTGCCTAAAAACATAACGTCAAACAATACAAATGACCAATGATAGGCCAATAAATAGTTTACCATTGGTCAATTAAAATGTCTACTTGACTATCGTTGAACATTTGTATTGTATGACGTCAATTTTATTGACAATAAAAGTTGCTTCATCAATTCACTTATTTACCATTTCTAAAGCTGTTTGGGTTGAAAACTAAGAATCTATATTTACCTCAAAATTAGGTTTCTCTTAAACAGTTTTATGTTCAAAACTGTATTATATTCTAATTATCTTTCTATCTATTAATCTTTATACCTCAACATTAGGCATCTATAAAACCAGATTTATGTTCAAAACTATCTCTAAAAGTGTTAGGTATCTCTAAAGTTGTTTTGGTCTAAAATTATAATCTGTACTTAGCATCTATCTATCTATTAATCTTTTTACCTCAACATTTAGTATCTTTAAACCAGTTTTAAGTTCTAAGCTATAATCTGTTCTGAGTATCTCTCTATCTATTAATCTTTATACCGCAACATTAGGTATCTCAAGAACAGTTTTAAGTTCTAAGCTATTAACTGTAATGAGTATTTATCTATCTATCCATCTTTTTACCTCAACATTAGGTATCTTAAACCAGTTTTGAGTTCAAACCTGTAATCTATCCTGAACATCCAACTTTCTATTCATCTGTTTACCTCAACATTAGGTATCTCAAGAACAGTTTTATGTTCTAAGCTATTAACTGTTCTGAGTATCTATCTATCTATTAATCTATTTACCTCAACATTAGGTATCTCAAGAACAGTTTTAAGTTCAAAACTATAATTAGTTCCATCCTCCTCTTCAAAATCAAACAACTCTCTAAAACAGAAAATTTTGTTCATAATAAAAAAAAAGAAAGTGCAATATAGTAATTACTAGTGACTGCACCCCTAGCATCTAGGGGCTCTTTCTTCGAAGGTATACGAAAGGGCAGTAAAATAGCCTAAAACCTTACCCAAACTTTTTTCATGAAAATAAAATAGCCTAAAACCATCCCAGGACCTATAAGAGGCTTCACTGTAAAGTAGAACTATATTGGTTCAGCGGTTAGCGATATCCTTCGCTACAGACAAAAAAAAGCTTACTACTTTATATAATAGGATATAATAAATTATTTATTAAATGTAGTGTTTGAAATAATTGTTTACCTTTTCTGAGAATCTTGAATTACTAATGAGAAATATTTTGTGAGGCCCTTCAGTGAATTTTTGGTTATTGTCTCAAGCTTTTCAAGGATTTTCCTAGAAATAATCCATAAATATTGATTGTTGCTATTACACAAAGTACCCATTTGAGCACTGATTTGCCCCCTCCATTATTGTGAAATTTTTAAAAAATTTTAGTGACCTGCTGTAGTTTTTTCTGATGTCCATAGCAACTTTGTTCAACAGAGCTAACTGTTCAGTTTCCCTTAATCACATAATTAATAAGATAAATCTGGTCTGTCTGTATGTCTATATAGATATATAGATATGTATGAACCATTATGTTGGAAATGTGATTTTGTAAGAAAAGCCAGCTGTAATTTTGTGAAACTTATCTGTTCATTAAATATATAAACATAGATATATAACCAGACAACAATTTGGACCCCTCTTTCGGAACCTTTTTCGTCTACTAACAAATTGCTTTCTGCCCTTTCATAGCGACTTGGTTGTGTTAACATTCCCGACGCTATTGGTTGATTTTATAACACCCAATTGAAAGTTGGCACAGGCTCTTTGGGGTGGGGATAGTTTTTTAACCCCTTCCCTCTCTATTGTTTTACTCTAATATCTGTTCCAATACACATCCACAATATATTTTATATTATTTAATCAAAAGCCAATTATTTATGCAAGTGCAAACTTACAATAATAATAAAACTACTTACTTGACAGAGAGATGTTCGTTGCTGGCTGAATTATCACTTCCCATACTCTTACTTGGCATATTTACTCTTAACAATCAATCAATCAATAAACTAAGCAATATTGCAAAAAAATCATTATTTCAGAAATTAACTAAGACTGTTTGTTTCTCACATAGTTATAGCTTGCTTAATGTTTTTTATATGAAAGAATTTTTTTAAAACTTTTCTTTTTTCTTTATGCTATTATATGAAAATAAAATGTAACAAACTTTGTAAAAATTTGTGAATTTTTATTGTTGAAAGTTTGCTTTGTAATATAGTATTCATTTATAAGGTACATAAATTGTTTCAAAACTATAAATTAATGTAGTGTAACACATGTCATACAAATACAAAAATTCTAGGTCATTCAAAAAGATGAAAAATACTATAGTTATGTATTCTAAACTAATTATCCAGAAACATGTTTTATGTATGTATGTGGTATGTAGATCTGTAAAGGGAAAGGACAATATATGGTAAATCAATCTACTACCTCACCATAATGAGTGTGAAATTATGCCTTAGAACTTTTATGGTGAGTAAAGTCATACATGTAGATTGTATAATTGTCCCCTTCCCTAAAAAGATATGTAGTTTCTCTAGAAATGTGTAACTGTTATGTAATAGTATACCTAGGCTTTACTTTTAAATCATTTTCCCTGTATTAAAAATACAAGAATAGATTACTTATTGTTTGTATGAAAATTTAAATTCAAATAAATTCTAAAAATTAGGAAAACATACCTTGATTGCAATTGGTCAGAAATATCAGTTGGATAATTTTCTAAAATATGAAGAAATTTTTTTTTATTTTTATTGTGGGATCTTAGATGGACTAAACTTTACATTACTTATAAAGATTGTTTTAGATTATAAGTTTGTATTAACCAGCAAAGAATTTGTTTAAACCTAATACAATAAAAAAATATGTAAACAGTAATAATTATATAGTATAAAAAATTTGGAAATGCTTTTCTTTAAATAAATTATTACCCCCGGTCTTATCTATTTATGAAGGTGCTACAAAATTACAAAAAGTTACCCATAGCCAAATTAATTATGTCTTCAACAGCTTCTTCAACCATCAGACTTTTCTGCTCTAAAATCTGTGTACCAACCTATTTATTTCACACATGAAATATGCAAAGGAGTTTGTAATTATAATTTATATCTTTTGCATTTTTTAAGAGAAAGGAACAAGAAATAGTTGATATACAAATTATATCATTATATTTGTGTAATGTTTTGAATGTCATTTTTATCTGGATTAAATAAAATAAATTTTAAAAATTATTTTGAAACTTATTAGTTTATTGAACATTAAATGTTTTTCAGCAAATTCTTTCATTTTGTTGCTTATGGCTTTTGGGAATGTAGGTTTATAAATATATTATAGAACAAGTAAAAATCTTCAACTCAAGTCATAGATTAAGTTTTTTTATAACCACTTATATATTATTTTATAAAACCACTAAGCTAAGGACTTTTCTTTAACTAACCTCATTTAAATGTGAACTAAGCTAAAGATTAAAAATATTACTTTTTGAAAAAATGGATGTGATAAAAAGCATAGCACTATTCTTATAAATTTACAATTCAGCTTACTGCGCAGAATTTGTTTATTAATGCAAAAATCAAGTTTAAAAATTTATAAAATACCTACCTTACATTTTTCTTTCATTATTGACATAAACTTTTCAAATGACCAAGCTTCCCTGAAAAAAAAACTATTTATTATCTATTATTAAACACCGATGATTGTGCATCCACTTTTCGTCATGGAGGTAATATATTCAAATCTGGGAGAAACACCGTGCCATAACTAAAGTTGTTAAAATGGTATTACTGCTGTTATGCCAAGTGCACCACATAAATAGTAGGAATAGGGTTATGCTTTGGTCAATAAACAGGCGCAACTCATCATAATGCACAGTTAGGACTTTTCAGACAAAAGTTATTCAATTATAGGGTTGGTTGTCTGTTGAATGTTACTTAACCTAATAACCTTGGGTGTTAGAGTATAACATCCCATTACACATGGGTGATGCTCTAAATTTTCTAGATGATCACTTGAAGAAGAATTTTGTAAGATAAAATACCTTTTAGGAAAGAGATATAATTCCACATTATCCATACTATCAAGAATAATATTAATTCTGTTGTTGTAGATATCATTTATCCTGTTTATCAAATCCTAAAAGCATACGTTAAAATTTTGGAAGCAATTGATTAAAGTTTGCCTTTAAAAAGTATAAAAGTAGCCCTCTAATACTTCATATTATCTTTATTTTTAATAGTAAATAATTGTACTTTGATCATCAATAAGATTTCTTTGATGAAATGAAAACTTAACCTATGACCATGGAGTGTACCTGAAATTTAGACATTTCCTCCAGAATTCTGTCACAAAAATGGACAACATCCTTTCTCACCCAATCAATAGATTCTAAAAGTAAAGTTTTGAGAATTGAGGTGTACGTTTAATTAATTGATCAGTAGTGTTTAAACTTTTCTATGGAATAGTTTTAGGGATGTATATAAAAACATCATCCCTTATTTTATTTCTTGAGATCATTGCCTATATTTCATTTTTGTAATAGTTGCTACATTTGTAATGTTTCATAAAATTTTGCCTAAAATAAAAGAAAAACTGACCTAATCCAGGTTGGAGCAGGCCTCTGATGGCTTGCAGGTATGGTGAGAATAATTTCTTTAATTCAGGAACAACAGAGCCAACAGCTGTATTATAGGCAAGCAACAGGGTTAGCACTCTTGTTCTGCATAAATTTTTTAAATATTAAATTATTTAGAGATATATAATTAGCGGTTGGTCACTTATCACCTAGCTTTATCTACATACTCTGTTAAAAAGTTTTTGCACACTATTATTATCCTATAAACAAAAATAGACTATTTTACAACCCCCACTAAAAAAAAAATGAAATAAAATTGGCATAACAGACAAATAGACACCCACCAGATATTGATGAGGGCTTTTGATATAGAATAGTAAGACAAGTTTTGGCATCTCAAAAATGTCTGTAAAAGTTATCAGACCTTTTTTTGATACCCAATAGGAAGAAAAAAATACTTTTTCATTCATATGAAAAAAGACTAGTGGACATTTGAATTGTGTCTGATAGAAAAAAAGTATGTCTGCAAGAAAACTTAATTAAATTAATCAATAGCTATTTGGATATAAAATATTAATATAAAGCAATATAAAAAAAGATAATCTAAAATCAACAATTGTATGTGAATTAAAATTATTTTCACCTGTGCCCATAAAATCTTTGTTTATTTTGCACCAGGAGTTGATTTATGCTTGGTAAGGGTATATCCAGTTTTATCAACTTTTCTGATTCCTAAATTATAATACTTCACTCACAGTAAGATTGAAAATACTGTCTCAAAACCAAAATGAATAAATACAGTGTATTTAGAAAAAAATGAGAGTAATCCAGTTATATTGAAATTAATTATTGAATTAATTGTCTCTAAATTAATTTATAGCTTTCCCCTTTCTAATACTATTGTAATGGTCTACAAACTAAATTCTTATAAATTCTATAAACTAATTTTCATGAAACAATATCTTTTTTATTATATTTCTCTGAAAAAAATAATAGCAATAGTCCTAAATTGAGACATTTAAAAACTTTTTCTCTAAGTAAACATAAATGAAATAACTTATTCATTCAATTGGAAATTTTTCATTTTATAAACTTCACAAAATTTTGTTTATGATTTTATCATTACAATATCAAACTAACAAAGTGAATTATAGAGGAACAAAGCATTACAGAGATAATTTAGGACAACACAAAGAAGTCAACTTGAAGAATACTGTCCTGAAAACTTGAATAATACTTTATTTAGTTTTTGTTTGTTTGTTTGTGTATTTTTTAAGAAAGATAATTTAAAGATTGAAATTAATTTAAACTAAACTTTAATAAAAAAACAAGTTAGTAAACTCAAAGCCTTTTTCATCATGGTCTACAAATATTTCTGCATTAGATTTTTTCCACAAAAAATCCAGACTGTATTTTTGGTTAAAATACAGTTTTTAAATGAAAATCTCACGAAATGCAATTATATTAAACTAGGATTTTTTAAATGAGTATGAATTATATTTTTTTACTAAATAAACCAATTTAGATAGAAAATCTGAGAATGTATGTTTTTATCAGTGTTTGTTGTCAAATTAATATAAAGTATAATTGTTGGTGATTTTTGTAACACCACTTTTTAACTCTGAATATGAACTGTGCTATAAACTAGTTTTGTGCTTCTATTATTATATACTTTATCCAATAACAATTTAGGTTTGGTTTGGCTCAAAATCAACAATCTTTCTGACTCCTAAAGAAGGATAAAAACCAGCTTCAAAAATATTTGAGTCATAAAAATAAAGAAAGTAAAATTTCATCAATTTTAAGTAAAAATAATACAAATAAAAATTATGTATACAATTTCTTAAAAGTCAAAATATTAAAAACAACAAGGATAATAACATCAGTAAAATTACAAAACTTTGAATTATATAGAATTTTAGGTATAGTGCCTTTCGTGGCAACGCCTCTTAAGGGGCGTTTCTTCGAATTTTCACAGTAGCTTTTCTCCTATTTTTAGCTCCTGCTGGGAGCTCTAACCCTGCGGGGCAATCACTTAACATAACCTATCAAAAGCTATGAAAATACAATGAATCGCCCCTAAATAGGCGTTGTCACGATAGCGACTATGCACAATTTTTTTTATTAGTTTCCATTATAAAGTAAAATTTACATCCCTAAACTCATATAATCAATAGTTACAATTCAATCTAAAAGTAAACCTTTAATACAAATCTCACATTATTAATAAATACAAAATAAAGTAATTTTTTTAAAATCTAGAATTAGAAATTTATATCTTATTAGTTTTAAAAGAAGATAACCCTCAACCTTCAAAAACCTTTAGATTGTCTGATTTGAGTATCCTAATATAAAGAAAGCAATTTAAATAATAATTTAAAAATGAACAATGTCTTACCTTGAGAAGATTATAAAAATCAGAGTCAAAATTCATCACAATGTCCCCCACCACATTCTCTGCCAAAATTGGCATAGCCATTTTACTTTCAATTTCCCTAAATTATATTCAAATAAAGTTTTCAAATACAAATAGCATTTTTTAATAATTGCAATGTTTTTTGTTTGTTTTCTTTTAATATTCTCTTGTATTTAAATCTTTTATCTTTGTATGATATTTTTTATATTTAGTAGCAAAGGTACTCTGTAACCCACTTTGTCTCTCCGCATTCAATTTATTCCCTCGGCCGCTATTTGAATATTTTCTCGTCTTCAATAATCGAGTTTTACTCCCATGGTACGTAGATTTTCGGTCATACAAAGAGGAAATACAACTTATTTAACTGTCATTTAAGATAGAAAGCTGATTTTTTATTGTAAAGATTCCCCTGATCAATGTCCATCTACTCAATAGCTCACTTTGACTGTTTATCTATCAATCACGTTTTCATTTAATAAAATTTATAGTATTAGATAGGTTTGTGTGGGTGTTTTTGCGTAAAGTCACGTGACTTTCAGAGCAGCTACGATAAAAATTCGTAAAGTTGATAATACCTTATAGTAGGATTTTGAGCATTCCATTTAGTTTGAACCTTTAGCTCATACTGCATCAATGTAACTCCTAAAAAAAAGGTACATTTAGCAATCTGTGTATTCTTTTGAAATCATATTTTTGTTTATGTGAAGGATAAGATAATTGATAAAAATTAATGTACAATCCAAATTATGACAAAAATTTAATTTTTTTGGAAAAAGTTTGGACACTTATATTAAACAAACAAGATTTTTAAAAAGTTCGAAAAGTTTTTTAATCAATCGAATTTTCCTCAAAGTTATATTTTTCGGCTGAATTTATTAAATCTTTTAGCTTGCTTGCTTCAGATTTTATTACACACAATTTGAAAATATAGAATATACGTGGATATTATGACAGGCGAAAAATTATCGTCATTCTGTCCAACCAGTAGGAATGGAGATGGTGGGGATCGTTATTTTAGCCATCTACATGTTTCACTTTATAAGAGTACATGATAATCTGGTGTAAGATCCAAGTAATAATAAATCTATTGTTACCTGTGTCATTAAACTGTTTGACAAGTTTGTTATATTCTGGCATTTGTCTGTTAATTAAAATCCAATCATATTTTAAAACATATTTAATACGTTAAAACACTCATTATTAAATCTTTAGAAACCTAATAGGATTTAATTTTTAAGAGTCTAAAAGACATAAAAAAATAATATTATCATTAAAGAAGCTTTAAAAGAAAATCAAATTCCTATTTCGCGAAATAATACTTAAAAACTTTCTTTGCCAACAGAATACTTTCTTTTTATATACAAATAAAAATTTATTTTGATGTTCTGCGTATTGAATGTTAATTATAAAGCATCATTGCTATAGTAAAATAGAAAGTGTAAAGTTTTAATGATTTAATTTCCTAAAAGTTTCCATTTCTTCAAACTTTAGAATAAACAG